>JAQGAH010001129.1:0-18280 GCA_034696885.1 Lepidocyrtus paradoxus | reverse complement strand
TCAGAAAAGCGGCCATCGATGACTGTTTTTGAACATTGTTGAAATTACGTTTATTTAACAAAAAGTTTCTACTTGGGTACTTTGTCATAAATATTACGACAGCTAGCTTTTTGGAACCAAATCAAATCCGTGACTTATGGGAAGAAAAGATTTGTAATGTATAATGAATCAATAAGCAATGGATAAATTGAGAGTCTGCTTTCACTCCAATCCTGTCATCCGCAAGGAAGCCAAAGCAACAGCAAAAGATACATATATTTTTCAGCTCAAGCTGGCAAAGCTTAGCTGTCGTGTTGACTCTTTGAAAATCTCCCGTCAACCCACCACATCCGCTTTTTATTAACACAATCGGCTTCCCTCCAGCAGCTGAGGAAAGATAGGATTGGATTTGACTGGGAACTAGAAAGCAAATCGTTTTAAGCAGATGGCTTTAGACTTGTCGTGTGAAAATACCCAGTAACTCAAAACCGCCTTGCTAAAATATTCCCCTTTTATTGTCGCCAGAGGTGGATGACTGAGCTACTCCACTTTGCTGTTGTAGCCTTATAGCATCAATGAACATTGGTTCTACTAACCAACAAGCTTCGCCTCGTCGTCCCGAAATCTATTTCCACCTACCTGGAAGAAAATACATGAAAGTTTTTAACTCAAAGCTTGTCACCTTCATTTCAGCTATGCTTGATAGGGAACTTGTATCTTTTGACTGGAGCATTTTTCCTTGTCTTGAGAACAGCTAAAGTATCTGACAAAGAGCAGTAAAGTAGAAGAGAACTTTGTCGGGGTTAATGCAGAGAAGTTGGAAATTGTCGGAGGATGTTTTGTTCCAACTAGGGAGAAGCCATGTTTTCATCCTGTGAATTTTTCCTTTCGCTTCAACTATTACAAGTATCGAAATTGAAAATGTGGCGTTGGAGAAAAAACTTGGATGAGTTTATGAAAAACAAACCTTATCCATGAAGAAAAAGCTATATGATTAGATTTACATAGGCCATACATCCGAATAGACATGCGCCTCAGTTCGTTGAACATGTAATGAAATTTTTGCAATAAAATCCGCTTAGCTTATCGTCCGTACTTGCTTGATTGAAGCAAATTTACAAAGTTAATTCTTCCTTGGAACAATAATTGGATTGCCTCGGGTTTAAAAATCAGTAGCAGGTCAAGGTGATTATGAATAATTTAAAGTGATTAGCTCAACATTCCATTTTTTCTTGAGAGTGGCCCAATTGTAGCGTATTGACATTGAGAGAAACTAGTCTAGAAAAAATGCAGACTGATCAAGTGATCAAGTCTTCTAATTCCACTAACGAAACTGGACCCTGACATCAACGTCCCTGACAAATTCTTTGAGAGAAAACGTTCTAATTGGATTTCGCTCCTTTATTGAATCACGGGCATTCGGGATTGTCTCTAATATATTGTAACCAACTACAAACACACTCCAAGATTTGGAGTATGGTTATGGTATCTCTGGCATCTGTGAATTCTGTCTTGGCCAAATGATAAGAGTAAGATATTTAAGACTGTTCCCATGCTCTTCATCATCAGTTTTGTTTTCATTTCCCGTCAATTACTTAGGGGTATTTATAGAGCTGAAATTAACTTGGGAAAATGTGGCTATCGGCCTGGTCAATGCAGAGAATACAAGTATTCAGCCCAGTTTTACTAGGCTGAATGGAGTCCCAGCCATTGATTGTAATTGTTTGGAAGCATCTGTAAACTCAGAATGGATATCTCCTCCTGATGTAAACTTGGCAGAGTATTTGAAATGAAAAGTGGTTTAGTCCCGGGTCCCAACACAAAACTCTAGCTTCCTTTCACGTGCGTCCTTCCTGAATCAAGCTGCTGGATTTTTGTCCAGCGAACAAAGATTGGGGAAAGCTATGAAAGAGGAATATATCATGTTCTCTCCCTGATATATTAAGTTGTAGGTTATATATGTGTCCAACTGTATAGGACGAGCCATTAAATCTTTTGGATCTTTACTGTTGCTACCTTTTCACCTCCCTAACTATTGAACTAGCACAATATTTAGGTTTACACACAGCCAAACTCACGTTTTCCCATTGAGCTCTGAGCCTGGCTATTCTTCAGACTTGAGACTTGAGAATGTCTCTGTATTGCTGACTCTCTCCAGAGTTGGAAATTCTAAAGAGAAATTGTTATGAAAGAGGCGTTCAACAAACAAAAACTGGATACTTTCATTCTCTAGCTTTGCTCCCTGGCTCTCTTGTGTGCCTCCATATGAGAGGAGCTGTCAGAATGAAGCCAATCATTCCATGTTGTTGGCGGTGATGAGATTCGAGGAGCAAAGTACAAATCTACAAAAGGGACTTAAACGTTAGTGGACCATGATAAAGCCTTACTAGCTCACCCACAACATTCACAGAGAGAAACTGAGGGGAAAGTGCACAGGGGAAGAAAGTGGAGCTAGCGCTGAGTATCTTGTATATCCCAATATTTGAAAATGTATTTTTAGGTCCATCAGCTCTCCACTCATTCTGCTCCAGTTATGGGTATACTCACCCAGAACTTGCTTGTAAATTCAACCTGGCACTTGCAAAAATCATTCCTAAATGGATTTTCCCTCTCTGAATGGCAGAGAATATTTCGTTGGGTAATGAGAAAATGGACCGAGGATCAAATTGGTTTCAGGGGCGCCTCTTGTTCACCTAGTAACCCGGCCTTCTTTATTGTTTCTAAAAATATATTTAATTCCATATTTCATATTCCACGTTATCTTCAAATCCGGGCACAATAGCTATATCCACCCGTATAGACTGCTATACAGCTGAACAATCCTTAAATTCATAGTGTCAATGAGCCGAGCTCCCGAAACTAGATAAAGTAGATAAATCAGCTCCTTTCATACTTTCTCCTTTTTCTCCTCTCCAGCATAAAGCTAAAAGCTCCATAGTGGTAGCTTTGTCGTACAATGTTTTCCTCTAATGTTACACCAGTGCCTCGATTATAACGGAGTAGCACTTGAGTCAACATTCTATCAAGTATCAAGTGACGTTTCTTAATTGAGTGACTCACGATCAGCCCAGACTAAAGTCATGTATAGTTTTACCTTTGTTCCATCAAATGAATGGGAAAGAAAGAACAATGAACAAGGAGAAATCCGATGTTGGATGATTTTGATGTGGAAAAGCTTGGTTGGAGAGCTTAATCCAGGGGGAAACTGATGGGAAAAAGCCCATTGATTTTTAGCCTACAATATTTTCAAAAACAACCTACATAATTCATCCCGCTGAATATTTTAGCATGCGATACCTTTCAATTTTTAGCTCATCAAAGCGGAAACTTACCTGACATTTTCTAATAGAATAAATTGATGGTAACTAATAGTAAAAAGGTAGCTGAAGGAATGTGAAATGTGAGTAGAATACTAGCATTTGTGTAGCTTTATAAAAAATGCTTGATCAATTTGTAAAATCTGTACAAGAAACCCGTTGTCCTCTCGTTGAACCAATCATTATACTTTGCCATTTTAAAAACATGTTGACTTTTACATTTGTTCCATTTCCAGTGACTGAATCTCTTCCAAAAAAACAGTCAGTGCCGAACGCGTAAAACAGACGGACGGACAAACTTTCAATAACTTGGCATAGCAATAACAGGCCCTTGTGATGGAGCCTCCTGTCATTGGAATTATGTACTTTGTCCTTCTTGTTTAAAAAAAACAGTAATCTCATTCCCATTTACCTAGAACTATATTATTTCCCCCAACTTGCGGAAAAACATGGTAAGCATCTGACAGTGCTAAATTCTCAGCATTTATAATTCAGACAAGTTGAGTGATGTTCGAAGCCCGGAATTTTTTCCCCCAACGCGACACCTATCCCCTCAAGATATGAATGGTAGCAGCTGGAAGTGGCCTTTCTCTCTTCTTTTCCCACTGGTTTTGTCGGTAACACGATGAATAAAATTCCCTATTCCTAATCAATAAATGTAATATTTCAGGAACAATGAAACGCGCAACATGTGCAATATATACCTTTACTATGAAGTGAGCCACCGTGGCTCGGAAGAAACTACGAAACTTCCATGAAAAGGGTCATAAAACTTTGGTTGACTTTATGTTTCGCCATTCCCGTCTCCTTCCAACTGAGAATCCTACAGGTTCACTTCTCTCCCTTCCATATGAACAGAGAAAAGGGGAAGGTGCTTCTTAGTTCTTTATCCTTATTTAAATATACCTGGCTAGGGTTATGTGTAGGAAGGTGTTTTTTTTCTCTGGAACAAAAAGACACTCGCATACACAGAGATGAGTAAAAGTTATATAAATAAACATCTCCATATCGCCTTGAGAAGTTGGAGCATGAGCACTCAGAGACCCAACCTGGCTCTGTGAAAATGCATAAAATCTTAGCAAAAAATTGTGTTTTGCATTCGTGGCATGCATGTGTGGAGTGCAAATTACTGGGTTCGCACGGCCCCACTTTTTTATATATGAAGTGCAAATATTTGACGCTTTACTGCCCTTTTTATTGTGTGATATGAACAGTTGAAGAAGCCATTCTATGCTTTATTGCTTTCGTGCTCATCCCCCTGTTGCCACGGCTTTCCCTTGTTGTGACAGTGGAGCTTTTATGCTTGGCAGTATTATTATTATTTTACAGTTTAATATATAATTTAACTTTAGTGCTTGTGGCTGTTATAAATCATGTTGATTATGTTCAGCTCAAAGTCTCATTTGAAAATGTTTTCCCTTTCCAGAAGAAAATAATGATAGCCATCTGCCTCCTTCTAGTCATCGTACTTGTGACCCTGGCTATTATAGTCACCTTCTCCAGTAAACATAACCCCCCTTCTAGCACTAAGCCTAATACTAAGCCCGAGCCTGAGAAGGGCGACGAAGCAAAGACGATATAATTGCTTCCCTAAAATTTAAACACGTATTAACAGTAGTTATGTTTGTAAATAGTTTTTAGTTTTTAACCAACATCTTTATTTATTGTGTGTAATTATTTTTTTAAATTATTGTAACTGTACGATGAACAATGCTAAAAATATTTATAGTCTACTTTGTGCTTACTTATGATTTGATATGATTATATAAACGTATTTTAATTTTTATATAAAGATATTTTAATCTCACATAACGTATGTTGCATGTCGCATGTCATGTGCCAGGCAGCAGATCATCTCAATTTGCAAACGTGCAGGTTATTCCATTATTTACCAATTTCATGATTGCTTTCCCTCTCCCGACTCTACTCAGATTGCATCTTGAGAATAATATTGTGCAAAGGAGCGGATCAAGTTTTGTTATTTATTCAAACTGAACTGCTGTCGTAAGCTGAACCAAAGTATTAGGAAACGCTGCTTTGATGCCGTATGTCATTGAGAGGATAAATGGGATTGAAAGGACATCCGATCCGGTCCGTAATGTGATCCATGATTGCTTTATAATTGGACTGTTTGGAAATTGCATCTTGTGATCTAAGATCCCTCCATCAGGATCCTTACATAATCCACCAATTTGCTCAATCACCGCGAAAGAAATCCTTTCAACTCAACACGATTTCGTAACGGATAGGGAGATATTATCTTTCCCTTCACTCAATCCTTAGTTTGCAGAGGTTTTTGAAGACAACTTTCTGCAAACAGTACATACGGAGTTGGCCTTGTTAGAGGAATTTTGCAATGAGCCAGCTCCCCTTACCCTTTCTAGTTTAGGTAAGTAGAGAGCTCACAAGCCGACAGTTTCACGTATGCTTTAGCCCCAGACCCGAAACTGTTTGAAGGATGTTTTCTTGAAAAGGGGGAAGGCACGATAAGGGCGATAATTTTGACGAGCGGTTTTTCTTTAGAAATTTCTAAGCACTTTACTAACATATCAGGGGAAAGCATACTTCTGTGACATTTTTATCATCGTGGAATAATGGGCATAATGGAAATTGGAGCCATTTATCACACTTTCATCATCCCTATATAATTTCCGTAGCTTTCTTTGTCCCCACTTTATCATGGGACGGAGGACAAAAGGGGATTCTGTCGAAAGTCCTAGAGTCTCCGTATATTTACCCCTTGTAGTTCCAGTCATTCATTTATTGTCAGTTCTCTCCGTCCTCGAAATAAGGAACAATCCGTACAAGATGATATGATAGTGATGATATTGTTAGAGGGAAATAAAAGGCATCATCATTTTCTTAAGAATCTCGTTTTAGTTATCTTTTTTTTATAGTGGGACTAGAGAAGCAGAGCGTTGCTCAACACAAACTTCAAACCTTCAATTTAAAACAGGACTATTTTGTAAAAGATCCGTGCATCCCTTAAGTATGTAGATTGTTTGAATGTGGAGAGTTTGGGGAAGTCGTATAGGCCATAAAACCATCATTCCAAGCTAAAGTCTAAGGACACGCCAGTTTCACTCGTTTAGCACATGACGTCCATAGCGAGAAACTTTGATTCTCCCAATTACGTCGTTTTCCAAGAGCTGATGCAAAACTGTTTTGTCTTTTTACTCCGAAATAATTGTCCACTTTTGAGTATCCCAGCTGGAATGGGAAATTCATGAAATGTCGAAACTAATGCGAGGGGTCTTAGAAGTGAAATGACACTGCTAATAATCCGCAGAAGGGAGATGGGGCACGAAGGCATAGTCAAAGCTACATTATGTTTACCATGCAAAGTGCATCAACAATTTCGTCATTGATCCCTCTATTTATTGTATTTCATATGGGATACTTGACACGCTCATCTTCCCAATTTCATATTCTTATGCTCACCCCTTTCACCGGCTTCCCTACTCCCTGGTGAAGGAATAACACTCCACTTGAAATATGAATAGCTGGCTGAAGGTGAATATAAGTATATTGATAAGTACTTGGTGAAGGAATAAGAGGCTTATGCTTTTATAGGAGGAATAAAGACTACTTTGTCACGAATCCTCGAATAAGATTGTCTACGTGTACATGAGAATTACACGTAACTCTTAAGCAAACTGCTTTTCTCTTCAATTGTCTCTCTTCCCCTTTTATCTTTCACCTCTAGCCCTTCCCCTCCAAAAATAAACTACCTACTTACTTTAACTATTATGCCTTCCCATAAGTTAAAACAGACAATGGACATTACTCTGAAAAAAAATATCTGACAGAAATATACTCTTAATTGCTAACCATCTTGTGAAATCCTCAGGAAAGGAAAGCCGTCGTAGAAAACCAGAGGGTTTAGTGAAAGTTAAGATTGTGGTATAGAAGCTCTACTTCCTTCTCCTCTCACACTTTCCATTGTATTCTACAACAGGGAAAATTTATAAGCCAACTTGAGTCTAGCTCCTTTCAAGTTTTCTATCACAAATTATTACACTTTCCCCATCATCATCCCTTCCAGCACTGGCCTAGCCGCTCACGGCCTAGATCCAGCTGTAAATGGATCATGTGCTAACAAATGACTCTTGCGTTTTAGTTTATTAAAAACCATAACAATATGGGGGGAAATGTGGCAGCTAAATACTCCCATTACATCAGCGTGCCTGGATGTCTTCCGTAACATGACAAGATTCCCTTTGCTTATATTAAAAAAGGGAAGAATAAGGAGTCTTAGCCTATGTTCAAGATTTTTGTTTGCTTTCGGCAACACTGATCATGTTTCCTGAGCTCAAACCCCTTTTCCTTTCTCCTTTCTCTCTGGTCATCATCATCCTATCTGAGATCCATCCATATTATAACTTTCTGCTAAACAGCAGCTCTACCACCGCCAGTTTTTCTCCCTCCAGTATGAATCCAGTGTGCTTGACACACTTTATCTTGACGGCTCACATCTGCATTACATATTATCGTGTGGGAGAAAGTCTAACCCATTGTCATTTTCTTACAATCTCTCATGCGACATGTTAACCTTGTCATCATCCTCTCTTAGCCAGATAACATGGCCGCTGTATCAATCCCTTCCTGTGATATTCTCCTGTCAGATGTACACCTTGGGAGGAAAGCTATGCCCTCATATATATGTATATGCAGACCTTTATTCCGAGTAAATATTGTGTTATAATATAAGCCTGATAAGAATGATAATAAAAGAATAATATATCCATTGTGGCTAGAAGGATATCCTCAAGGAAGGCCTTCATATAAGGGAGATCATTGCGGAGGATTTCATTTCACTCCCTCAATGCCGCCATCACACAAAAGACATGAGGATGGAACAGGGATCAGGCTAGTACGGCCATGATCATTACTATTCGAAATATGATTCAAAGTTATGTAACTGCGCTCATTCCCTAATCCCCTCTTGTTATGAAATTGGATGAAGGCCACCTCGTTTGCAAAAATTTCCATCAGTTCCCTAATCCCTAATGTGGATGGGATGATGTGAGTATCGATTTTGGACAAAATCTGTCAACTTGATTATTCGCAATTTGTCGGGAAGACAAACACATGCCTGGGAAAAAGTTGGGTTGACCATTAGCAATTTCCTTGAAAATCTCTTGAATGAAAATAGAGGCCTTTTTGTGTGATCAAATAAAAAATTATGTGGACTTTATGTGGCACATTCAGTAGGGCTCCGTCAAAGGAATATATATTTTTTGTTGGAAATTCTGCTCCAAGCAGTTTTGAAGGACGTGTTTTTTTTCTTGGTAGAATCCAATAACAAGTCGAATCGAAATTCATGTATGTAAAGACGAATTCCTCAGAGTGATCTCCCTCCCTGTCTATTCAGCTGGCCGATACAAGTACAAAGTTATGTTAGGGCATTTCTCCCCTTTTCCTAATGTTCGGTTCACCATTAAATCCCTGAGCAGGATGAATGTGCTGTTGAAATGGTATTGGAATCGGAAATCAGAGAAACCAGGTCTGTTGGATGTGAATCTGCGAAATTTTTGAATCTTGTTTTTTTTTAAATAGAAAAAAAAATACCAGGAAATGATCCGTTTATATGTATTTTTGTATTGATTGTGCTAAATAACAACATCGAGAAAAATATCGAGATTTTTGTTTCCATTTCTACTGATATTTTATTTTAAAAGGTTGCAATGGGGATTACACAATCATTTCATGATGACTGACCAGCAGAGCAGTTCCCTCCACCTGTCTAATTTAATAATGAGCTGCTACAAGTTGGAAGGTTCTTTAACTCAATTTGTTGAATGACAAAGGGAAACAAAGGTATAAACTGGAAATAAAAAGGGATCTGGTAACACGTCCTCAGATGAACAGACATATCCTTATTTAACCTACTCCACAGAGAGGGGCTTGAACTCCTTTGGACATTTCACCGAAAACATTTTGTCCAAGACATGAATTAACCAAGCAAGGACCTTTGGTGCAAGTATAAAGTTATTTAAAAGCATATATAATGACAATAAAAGTTATTTCTTAATTCTATATTTATTTTAGTTATGGGAGATGTATTTACATTAACGTATGCATTTCATTTTTTTGGTCAGGAATGTTTTTGGAGAATCAGCATTAGGTCAATTTGATTTTTGATGGGTTTTATTCAATATTTGGTGAAATTTTCTCTGCGAATATTCCTTCATTGCCTTGGTTTTCGGTGAGTCTTCAATACACCAAACTACAAAGTAGATCAAGTAGAAATGGTGAAGCCTTAATCTCTTCCCTTTTCAATCTAATAGTTTGACAGTCCACGGGAAATAGAGAACTCACTCATTCCTCAGCTTTACAGAAGTTCACCGTTGTATGGGTGTCGGGTTTCAAAAAGTGACTGCTCCCATCACAGTTATTTACCCAAAGAAACCTTTTCCTCCAGATACCAGAGGCTCCTCTCAACTCTGAGCATTTATGGGAAGCTCCCTTGTACTGTGGAATGCGTCAAATCTCTGAAAAGTTTTATGGAACACTTTATCTTTCCTATTTTTGTTTTATGCGGGTACATTATTCAGAGGGAAAGCTCCTTGCTCCGTAATTCATATTTATTATGCAGCTAGACCTTGTTATCTGCTCTTTTGGGTTTGTTCCCGTCACCATTATCTCCAACGATATCTTTTATATTTGTCTCGTCCACTTGCCCCATTCCCAGTGCTTAGCTGACGGAAAACTTTTCACTTTTTCACTTTTCCTATGATGAGTAATTCGATATGAAAAAAATGGTGGAGAAAAGCGTACAGGGGACTACGTACGACTCCATTGCACTCCCCTAGGGGCAAATAATACAATAATATTTGGCTCATGGTGACCATTAATTTCACTTAATGAGAATAATATGACATTCCCAATTCGCCTGCTTCTGACTACCCAGCCTCATGCATATTATGGGAGCCTCTTCTTGCTTACTAATAATTTAGTACCTTGTACTAGTTATAACTCTGCAATGGGAGAAGATACTTTTGGTGAATATTTCATGAGGGAAAAAAAGCAGCATCGAAAGATATTGAGTTTGAAGCATTACTTTCACAATTATTGTAAAGAGGAAGAATAAAGCAATGCATTTTACATACATTAAGACATCCCCTTTAGGACATCAGTATCAGTGCACTCCACTCAGCTCCACCGGAAGAGTAGCTTAATAGAAAATTTTATTATGTAAAACCATCCTAGAGCGCCCATCTGCTCCGCAACTAAAAGGGGGATACAGTGGTGAAAGTAATTCGACAAGACAGTAAAATGTTTCTTATCTTTCAAAGCAAATCTACCGCACTTGTACAGTTATGCAAAGGCATTCCACTGCTTTCACCATATCATGCTTTCTCTTTCAGTCCTTCTGAATATTACATTCATCTGTAAATAAACTATGTAGACTTGTCCTTCATCTATTAAGGGGGATCCGAGCTGTCTGGATTTAAGGAATGGACTCTTTTTCTTTCACTTTTTACCTTGTTTGGTTACTTTTGTATATTTAGGCATGATTTTTTTGCATGCTAATCTTTACAAGTAAGTATCATTTCAGTATTTTTTTAAGCGTTTCAAGATTGAATCCATGTGAATAATGTCGTGTCATCTAATTGGGAAATGGATATGGATTTTATGGATTTTTCCAAAACGTTATGATATGTGCTTATAACTAAATATGTTTCTCTGTTTTTATGTTTTTGCAGAAGAAAATCATGATAATGATATGCCTTCTTATCCTTGCCGTAGTACTGGTCTCTACAATAGCGGGCTACTTTGGCTTCTAACTTAGACTAAAGGAATAAGAAAAACTAGGTGAAATATATTTTCAAGACTCTGATTTTATTGGACGTATTTTAAACCACACACACAAGCTGCAAAACTCCTGATCTGATGTCACCAAAGTGTCACTGCTTATCGTTGGATGGGGAAACCAGACGGATGGATCGTCACAGTAATCTCCACCACTATCTTCGTCATCACGATCTAGCTCCTTTCCCTCAAAAAGCAATTTCGGATCAAGACTCTCATCCATTCCATGACAACAACATAAGTATACCTACGTCGGCTGACATCATGAGTGGGGTTAGTTTGCAGACGGGAATATAATGGTGTGACCAGCAATTCATACGTCCTCCAAAAAAAATGTTATCTTCGTTTAGGACAACCACTGCTTGGATTGATTGGCACTCCCACCAGAAAGACAAATTGTTCTGCTTCCAACCCAGTTTTCAATTTGGAATGAGGTGAGCGCCCACTCAAGTCACCAGGATTAGGTCTACGTCGCGCGTTCTCATCTCGACGCGATCAGTGGACGGCAAGCCACCACTACCTAAATTACGGACGAAGCCGTTTCATTGCCAACTAAATAATTTTTTGTAGACGGAATTGGAAATTAATTTACAGTAATACATGTATGTAGCTATAGCTATGCGCACATTTAATTCTCAGCATGCCAAATTTCTAATAACGATCAAGATGTTTTAGATGATCTTCAGGAAATGTGTTTTACTATAAAGTAGTCAAAAAATGTATTGCGGGGAACAGATATATTTCAAAGAGAAACAAAAGTCCAAAAAAACTTATAAACGCTGTGTACAATCCCTCTCTGATATATTCTTACGGAATCATGGTTAGCTCTAAACTTTCAGTTGTAAAAGAAAGAAATATTTTCACGGAAAGGAAAACAAAATCTGTTTAAATTTATCTACCATTCTACTTTGGGTACAGTAATTTTCACCCAAATTCCCAGGTCAACTGCACCAACTTTCTCCAGCCGATTTCATTAACTACTGTATAATTACAGTATCCCATCCCATATTAGATTATTCGTGAGTTTACAATTGGATCAATCAACCAATCGTATTATTATCATAAGTATATAAAAATACTTAATTATCCCCAGTCCCAAACTACTTTACCGGAAAACTTAGCGGGAGAAATTCACCAAAGTGAACCTAAAAGTGAGATAATAGTAAAAACCAACCAATTGAAGACATGGGAAGCTTATTCACAAGGTCATGATATAAAAAAATATGAATTGTAAGGAAACTGGAATGAAACGGTAGTGTAAATTTTCCTTGTTTTCTCGTAGGGACTCTATAACCATAAGAAATAGGGATGAAATTGCTATAAAAGGCTCTTCGGATTTTTGTCTAATCCTTGGAAGTTTTCTGCCCACACCGAATGGCTGAGGGAAGACAGTAATAAATTTGTAAGAAACTGCCTATAACTCTCTGTCTGTACTACATGTTAGTGAAAAAGGCGCTATTAGTTTCCGTCGTCACCGTCTGATATACTATACCTTTGTTTGGGAAACAGTATAACAAGGTAATAAATCATGAAGTTGATATTGATATTAAACCATTATATGATATGATATTTTAGGGGAAATCAATCAGGACAAATCAATAAACGTGATCAAGAGTTGAAGAAACATAATAAATATATTATTTTTTGACAATATATCGTAAGATGGTATAAGAAAATTATGGTAGGGAAGAAGGGAAAAAAGTAAGCACTGTGTTATCGGCTCTAATTGTAAAAGAAAGATGTTCTAAACCAGCAGAAGCGTATATTAGGCCCGTTCGCTAGAGAAAGTAATGTAAAAATGTACACCTATTTTTTTCTAAGAAAGAGGAGCAAACAAAATACTATTTGTATAACTATCTCTAGTCCCACTATACAGGTTCTTATTGTAATTAGGGTGCTTCATAGCAGTTAAGTCTAATTGGGGGGAGCTGGTGCGATATTAGCGGGGCAAGCTGTCTCATTTTTGGAGATCGAGGAACACTCTGTAAATGTGCTTATATTTGTACACGTTAATGTTTAGCTTTTAAAAGTACTAGCTAGACTATTATGGGTTCATAGTCCTTGGGACAATCATGGAGAGAAATTTAAACTGAAATTTAAATGTGCACAAAAAAGGAATCACACCTACCTATACACTATTGTTTTAGGGTTACTTCTTGAAATGGGCGTGTGGAATGGCCCGTCTCAAGTGGAGGAGATTTGTCACTTGAGTTGATAGCCATTTCCTAAGAAATGGGAGGGGCATTTAAACTGGAGTTTTGTGCTTTGCAAAGCGTCTTTTCTAATTCTTCAAAACTATTATACTTAATATCATCGCATGCTTTACGTGTTACCTTAAAAAAAACTATGTGTGATGTGAGCAGGAAACCTTATATCAAAACTGAAGTTTCATAATATATGATTTGAGAATCTTGAAATGTATTCCTTGAAATACTTCCAATTAGCTGGGTTTCCACTATCTGACATTATTTTCAGGAATGAAGGTACTATAACTGATTTCTCCCCCCTGGGGGCATCTACCTAAATACATTAGTTTGATTGATTGAAATGTAATCTGCTGCCAAAAGGAATGAAAAGGTGACAAAAGAAACTTCAACGTAAATTAGCACTCTTCAATTAGCGGAACTCTCTTATCCTGTGTAATCTTATGAGATCGTGTCATATGCTAATCTTACTGAATTAGTGAGGAACTCTAGCCAAAATTAATTAACATATAAACTTCTGACAAACTTTCTCTACTTCATATCCACCCCACCATATAGGGAGTCTCATCAGTCTTTTTCTTAAATGGAGGGTGGACGAATGCGTTCCCCTCTTTGAAAATTATCGTGAAATCATTGCCAAATTGCAATTGTCTACCTGCTAACTATCTTTAACTATAGTATGAACAATGTGGACCCTAAAACGAAACTATTTAAAAGTTCAAAAACCTTTTTTCTATCAGTCCTCTCCAACTCTATATCAAACACAAAACTCCTAGACTGCAACCATGACGAAGTACAGGTTTTCGACCTTTTTTCTCAAACGAATGTACATCCCTGGTATAATTTTTTATATCCTAAAATATCTCATGTGACAATCTTTAATAAAAAAATCAGTGAAATTTCTAGAAAGAATAATACTTACGATGAAAACCCTTTCGAGCGATCTTACTATTTCTATGTGTAAAAAGAATCAGGAGTGGAGTAAACTAAAATACTGGCCAAGAATTTTTTTTTAACAAAAAATCAATTTACATCTAGCTTGCGAGCTTCAAACGAATGATCAATGGGAGGGAATTGTGGGAGCCAAATACATAATCAACAATTAATGTGCAACAAAATGGATAAGGAAAAAAAATTGGTATTTTGTAAGCTAGTTATTTTTCACTCTCGTTCATATAAGCAAACTATCTAACTAACAGTTTAAAACTCCTTGATATCTATTCTTATATCCCTGTTCTATCGGCAATCAAGATTTTACAAGGTAAACCAAAACATAACCCTGCTTAGTGTGTGACCAAATCGGCAATCAAAATTTGACAAGGTAAAAAAACTATATAACTTTATGTAACTCCAAAAGTATTTATGTAATCCATCCACAAAAACTTCATACAAAATATAATTCGGAACTTTAAACTTGAGTAAAACGCTAGTTAACTGCAACTCACCCCTGTGACAAAATTGTGACGAAACTGGTCTGCTAAATCAACAATCATGTAAATCTACTTCATCAAAACTTTCTCCAAATCTTAGTCCTAATTATAGAATCCTTCTGTGAACCTTCTCCGTGTCAAAAAACAAAACGTTCGGATGTGAAACAATTTGGAATGGGCCTGCTTTAGGTCGAATCTGAAAATTTGAAATATGTCCCATTCCTCTACCGTCAACTATCTTTCCTGTGAATTATGTAGCTCCAAATTGTGAGAACTCGTCAGTTGTGTCTGAAGTATTCATAATGATAGCTTAAGTATTTAATGTAATTCTTGTTAGTATTAAAACCGTAGTCACTATAGCAGCTTGACTGTGATGATGCTTAAAATAAATTATTGTTAATTACCTCTATGATAGTTAGTAGTATTTAGCATTCCATCAGTATTAGAGATCTTGCCCTTGATGTGTAATACATAAAAAAGTTCTTTCAGCCAGATCATTCTCTTTTTCGTTGAAGTGAAACTTGAGCTGTTCATGTGAGTTTGGAAAATTGTGTTTTGCCATGTCAATCAGACAAAAAACGGAACATTTCCCATATCTGTGGTATCTAAATGAATAATGAGTTGATACGAGGGGGCTCGTCTAAGATTTATGACAATTGTTACAAGTTTGGGCAGAATAATTAGTTAAGGTTAACAAGTAAAAATATTGTAATCATGGAGTTCAGCTTCCATAAATGTTATCATTGTTAGGGCCAATCACTCTGTATGACTACGACGCACACTTTTGCTTTCTATTATTTTAGTTGATTTCAGTTTATATCGTAAATATAGATTTTCAAATATGCAAAAAAAAAATGGTATCCGCGGCCTCGCTTGTTTCGCTGATTGTTCAACATTTCATTTCCACTCTGAGGATATCCATGTGTTCAGCATTTAATATTTGATAATCTTTCCTTTTGTGGAATGTAATCCACTCATTTAGCTAATTAGTTTCATGTCAGAGGAGTACAGAGCCTTAATTCAAATTTCTGTTGGAATTCCAATTCTTTTAAGGTAGATAGTAATTATAGCTACTTTAATGAATTATCTGATGTGCGCAAAGCCTGATCAGGAGATCAGACTAGCCGGCAGGAATCAGTAATAAATAAATTGACAGAAAAAGATGGAGAAAAACGGTTGTTTGTTGTTTTGTGAAATGAACAGGGGCAACTTGACACTCCATGTAGTTCCCTCGGACTATATTCACAATTATTGCACAAGCACATTTAGTCAACTATCTAGTTTACAATGGGAACTGTCTACAAGTCTAAACCACATTTATATTCTTCTCCTGGAGCTTGCATCTTCAAAGAAATGATACTCTTTTAAACAATCATATTCGAGAAAGGAAAGATGAGGTTTTCTCAATAAAACCAAACATCAACTCTATTTACGGAATAAGATATATTTATATTCAGATAGTAACTATATATTTTATATTGAGCCAGAACACAACCACGACACAAAATTTACATCAGTATTTAAAAAGAATCAACAAAGATCACAAATGAACCATTTTACCTGGACAAAGTGTGTAAAATAGTTAGAATTACTTTACAATCCTTAAGACAGCATTGTCCCCACTCCAAAACAATTGTAGCATATTTTAATGTGCAAAAACCCGCCGATAACAAATATTGCTATGACCACAGCTACTTATCCATAATCGTGGGAAACTCAGTTTTAAAGCATTAGCCAAGTACATTTGGGTTAAATAGCTGGTTAATCTTGAGTACTCCACTCAAAATGAAATGTTGAGCATTTTAGCCGTATTACTAGCCTTATGATTAAGCCTTTTTGAAACTTAAGTGCAAATGAAAGAAAAAACTTTTCCTTCATGTTTTCTTGCAAAAAAAAAAACTAGTTAGAATAGACTTAACTGTTTCTCCTTCGCTCTGCTTTCCACCGATATATGCAACTTGTATGCTTTACAACAATTTTCTCAAAGATATTCAGTTTCAGTCTTCATCTACAATGCCTAGCTATTGTCTTTAATTGCAGCAGAATATGTACCAGAAATTATATTGCTAGACTAGTGGATTATGCGATATTTGATATTACGATGACATCATGTGTAATTAACTGGTAAACTTTAACTTTCCGTACTTGATGCCAAGAAGTAGACAGTAGAAACAGGATTTTACATAGAAGCTCATACCACATCAGACGATGGTGATTGGCGTGACAGTGGAAGGACAAGGATTTTCTTTTTCGTAGAATGACTAACTCTGGACGTTTTCAACCATTTTTAGCATCGGCATGTTGATGATGAGCATGCTATTTTTATTCTTCTAACTCTATTATATAGACATAAGATATCTGCTGTTATCGGATCATGATATCAGCCTAAATCTATAAAAAAAATAACTCTTTACATAATGCTACACACTACTGCCGGTATTTTGTATTTCAAAACTAATTCTATCTATGTCGGATAAGCTATAGCTGATAGCTGAAGGTATGAAATATCTAGAATAGCTAGCGCTATTTTAAGGATGAACTACCCAGCATAATAATATTACTTTGGAGAGAAAAAAAACAAGCTACATATGAGTAACTATAATGTAACGTCATGTAAAAGGATAATCCAGAAGAAAAAGTACATGTTATCTTAACTTTTAAGGTATCTACATAAAATTATATGTAATAATAATAATAATGAAGAAAGAAGAACTACTTATCCTTCACAGAAATAGTTATTGTAAGAGTTCCAGCTATTAAGTAGACCTAGGAGACAGCTATGTTTCACATTTTACTTGTCAATAAATAGAGAGTGAAAACCAATAAAACCTTATTATAATTCTGAAATCGCATGCTTTTTAATGATGCTCCGGATACTGTTCCAATTTTGGCAAATGGCTCATATTGCATGTCTATTTATTTCACATTTGGAAAAACTAGTTGTTTTGAACTGGAAACCTAGATGGGACCTTCATTGCTCATTTTTCCACCCATTTGGCGAGCTACTAATATCATTTCATCAATTTCTTCAGTTTGATTTCAGTTCAAGTTTTAACAAAGAATCTGATAAAATTCATGAGTACATATAAGATGAAGCACGCTTTCCTCCACACCAACCACCTTTCTACAGACAGCTTTGTTAGCTGCGTTAATAAATGAGAAGGAAGCAAATTAGTTTTGAGTGTTATGGGATATAATTTAGCTACAAATTGATTTGTGAGCAGCGAAAAGTTCAAATTTATTTTTCTCTGTAAGATTAATTTTAACTAAGAATTATGGAATCATAATTTTTCGAAAACAATCAGGTAAGTTTGATTATTCATTTCATTAGATTTCAAAACCGGTATCTTAAAATTGTAACCATTCATTGCAATATTAATACTAACATTTGTTTTTTCAACGTAAACCCTGCGCGGCAAAATGTGGGCTAAGTTTTTAGATGTAAATTATTATTAATCATTATTAATCATTTATTCAGGGAAAAACCAATATGACACATACATTACAGGAGTGCTACACGTTTGCACAAATGAAA
>JAQGAH010001128.1:0-18302 GCA_034696885.1 Lepidocyrtus paradoxus | reverse complement strand
TTGATGCTTGAAGCTTGATCAAGCTCAAGCTCAAGCTCAAGCCTCAAGCGAGCTTCAAGCATCTTGCCACCCTCTGGTACCTATACCTATTTAAGGGGCTCGCAGATGCTCACTTTGTTCCTGATGCTGACTAACTATAGCTCATTTTTGGGCTGGCAGAGTTTTTACCCTTTTGGAAAAACAATAGGATTTATCTACATAATAAAAAAATATAATAATGGGTGTAATCACTTCTAATACACATACTCATAATCAGAATAATCCTAATATGGAGGAGCCTCCTCTCAGTGGAATGAAAACGGATACTCCTATCGTTATCATAAAGGAGGTATATATTAATGTCATGTTATGTGCGGAGCTACACCTGTCGCTCCATCATCATCCCCACCTAAAAAGACCCATTTGTCTTTTTGGAGAATTTTCTCCGACTGTTCCGAAACAGAGACAAAGGAACAGTTTTGAAAAGGAAAAGGAACTTTTGTAGATCATTGGTAACTTGAGAAAGTAAATATAATTATGATTTAAAATTTAATTTATATTTTTCTACAGATAATTTGTAAAAAATTTGTTCTTTCGATCATGATTCAAAGTGGTGGTGGCATAGTTATAAGGGCTAAGCCAGACAAGCAATTGCGGTCGTTTTCATCTCATCCCATCTCACGCTCCCTGGATTTCGGTTTCGGTGCATAGATTTTTCCTTCCTTCTCTCCCACCTTTCCGTTCTGGAGGATTTCACCTTGATTCTTGAGCAAAGTGAATATGCCCACATAAAATTCCTTATCCCTAATTATATCTATGTACATAAGTAACTGGCGAGCTATAAATTATTTAACTTTGCGTACAGCCAGACGCTATTATGTATTCTATCAATAGCAATTTTTTCCTCTTTAAAGTTAGTGTAATCCACATCTCTTCATTTCTTGAAATGATCAACATCAGCTCATCATCAGCGCGCGATGATGATGGTATTGTACGTCGTGGTTGAAGGGAATCCATCAGAAGGAAAACAGAGATCCAGATGCCTTCTCTCTGCTCAGCCAAGCCAGGTACAATAGTTAAAAAAAAATATAAGTGAGAGATCTCTCTCCTAACTCTACCTATTTTATAATAAAGCCAATATATAAAAAAAACGATACGGTACGGTGCGCGGTGTAGGTGGGAGCATACCATAGGTAGCCAATCTATAGGAAAAGCAGGTGCAAAAATCATAAGGAAAAAAATATGTTTTTTATGCCCTTCACACTTGGCAACTAAGAGGAGGTTCATCTCACTCTCGATAGTTTATTAAAAGGTATTAAATCATTTTCTCATAAATCTCAATATAGACCAATGCCCCTGTAACGTCCATCATCATCCGAAGATCCAAAAATCTCTTTTTTTAAATTCACTTGTCTGGTTTTGCAATTCTGTTCTATAATTGAGCTAATTTTTTTATCCAGTCAGCTTACCCTCCGTTTCCCAAAATCCCTCGACTGTTTTTTTCCATGGAAGTCTGAAAATTTTAAAATGGGATGACTGCCTACTACACTGCCGGATATTGTGTGCAGATGTCGAAGTTACTATTTTTGGCGCACCTGCTCCATATATCCACTTCTGTGGTTCCTTCTTTCTTCTTGGTAAGATGAATTCATCATCGTCATCATCATGATCACCAAACTATATAACTCGCCTCTGTTGCTTTCTATTCACAATTAAAAATTCTCTAGAAATCCGAGCAGATGATGTGACGAGCAAACAACTAGCTTTTCACGAGTAAAAGTCGGCAAACCGTAAAAATCTCTGCTGGATTGGATGACTGACTTGTGTACTCTTTAAGCTTATTATTATAAACCATGAACCGAAAAGAATTATTCTTATTTTTAGTGGAGGTAAAAAGGGAGAGTTGCACAAGAAAAGAATCATAAAAAATCTTTATTAAAAGAGAATGAGAAATAAATAAATAATTTATTTTTCGAGAAAAAAAAATCTCCAAAAATAGTACAGAGGAGAAAAGATTAAGATGAGGAATAAGCCATCTATGAAAACGAATTATTATTTCGAAGATGAGATGCTGAAAAGTGGAAGATGAGGAGACACGTCCTTCCATTCTTTAGCGATGGCATTGGACTGTGAACGCGGATTTTTGTCCACCTGTTTCCTCCACAAGAATATAAGGCAAGATCTCATTCTCTTTTTAAGGGAAGATGAATACCACCCAAAAATATACATAATTTCATTCATCCCGAAATCGTTTCGCTTTTTTGTGTCCACCACACCATCACCATCATTGCCACATCCAATGTTTCAATACATGAAAGGGTTTTCCAACTTGCTTTTTTGTTTATCTGAAAACTATAGAAAAAGTGACAGTCACTCATATTCAAATTCAAATCCCTGATGGTTCCTTTCTTCTCCTGATAGCCTTTCTCTCTGGAGCGGTGTGAACTTGTTCCAAGTAAAGAATCCTTTGCTCCGAGACTCCAACAGGTGTTTGGCTCAAGGCTTTTCATTCTCTGGGCTCTTTTTTAATTTCAGACTCGAAGAATAAAAAGCTTAGCCATATTTTCCATTAGCCCTATTTAGAAATGAGCCATAAGGAGAAAGAGAGAATGATTATTTCTATTTTTGAAAGTCCTCATAGCAAACTCACTCAGATTTAAATGATAATGACAAGGGTGATTCCCCACACAATACATGTGGAATGATCATGATCCTATAAATAACCACGCCATTTAAGGGAGACCATTTTACAAATTCAAAAAATCCTTTTTTGAGTCGAAGGAGTATTGTCCGGTTTAAATATGGATCTTTCAGTGTTTTTCAGGACTCCTTTTTTACTCAGCGCTAGTTCGTTCCGCTGGATAAATAGATGACATTTTGAGGAGGATGACGAGGCTGAGTCTGTTTTTGTTTGGTGTGGTGGCCCCACCCCATCATATTGCAGTCATATCGTATCATTTCCTTCCAGAGAAAGAACAGAGCACCTTCGCTCCATCCTAAAAAGGCATCACTTACTCTTTTTGGAAAGGGTCCTTTTTCGGTACTGCACATCATATCACACACACATTCCACCACCACCTTCCTTTATATGAGCAAGTGGGCCTTGTATGGTCATAGGAGATGCGAAGAAGGTAAAAAAGAGCTCTTTCTTCTCCTCTTCTCCTTCCTACAGAAACGCTGCTCTGAAATGATAAATGGTTATGCAGAGAGATA
The DNA here is from genome assembly GCA_034696885.1 of Lepidocyrtus paradoxus. Lineage (NCBI taxonomy): Eukaryota > Metazoa > Arthropoda > Collembola > Entomobryomorpha > Entomobryidae > Lepidocyrtus > Lepidocyrtus paradoxus. The sequence goes on along the minus strand of JAQGAH010001128.1, from coordinate 15,110 downwards.
GGATAATATTATGTGTAATGTAAGTACAGTTGGTTTTTTTCACAGGGTCAATTACCGTTTTGTTCATCAACCCCGCTCATATATGGAACACGAAGATTAATAACTTTTTTTTAACAAGGGTATATATAACATTAACCATGTGTAATGCGCAGAGCGGAGGAATCCCTTCGATATTTGATGTCGATACAGTTTCTTCAAAATGGAAGAATTCAATAAAGCTCATTACGCTCATTATTTGAATTGTCCGCCTTCCTCCAACTCCCTAAAAATGAGCTGAGCCAAATTGAGAAGAGGATAAATGAAATGAGATGAGCTTTATTGAGCTCGTTGAGGGAACTAATCTTGAGAGATTTTGGCTCACACAATGAGACTTTTTGGGCTGACGAAGAAGACAAAGTGTGACTTTCCTTACAAGTAAGGTAAAACAAGCCATATATTGACATGTGAAGAGCAAATGGTCCAGATGCGCTTTCCTTCCACGCTCCTGCCATAATCATCTTCGGCAATTCGACAATACACCCTGTCCTTTTTTAGCCGCTGAGTTGACGTGTCCATAAGTTCATATTTGTGTTTTTTACCATGTGTGTGATAAAAAAGTTAACCAAAAGAAGCCCGGATAAAAAAAAACTCATCTCTTTTCTCATCCTCCTACAACATCAGCCCAGAGAGAAAAACCGACATCATCAATACCAAAAAGCCAATATCCATTCCCAAAATAATATGGCAATGGAGAGGACGACAAACGTTCCAGCCGCAGCTTAAAGCGATGATGAGCCAGCAGCCGCCCTGGCCGGATGTTGAATCCGCGTTTAAAAGTTTTGACTTGAGCTCCTTCCCAAAATTTGAATTAGAAAGAAAGGGGACGGATATTATTCTGTTGTTTTTTGGTACTTTCTTCGATTTGCACCAAGGAGCAGAAGAGAGGATGAGGAGGATGCCATGGCGGTGCGGTGCTGATATTTTTCGCCCCTTTTTCCATGCCGTTCCACAACAGAAAGAAAAGTACAGATGTTTTTCCTTACTTGATGAGTTTTCTAAGTCTGAATCTTTTCGGTGGAGTGATAGTGCGCAGCGGCGCAGTGAAATGCAATAGTATTTGGTGTGGTGGTGCCGGCGAGATATGACTTTTCTTGGTGGTGGTTTCAGGATGTTGGATGGATGCTGCTGCTGGTGTGGTTTAGAAAAGCAGATGCGATTTTATTATAGTTTCAAATTCTGTTTCGGAACCTTAAGCAAGCCTATTTTTTAACAAAAAAAGTAGTTAAAAGATGTTGATGGTGGGAATGGGAATAAATGCTCATCAACGAGATCAAAGGGAAAAATTCTCTAAAAATAATCATCATTTTATTGTATTCTTCCAAAAAAGAAAAAGAGAAAAAAAAAAAGAAAATTATGTTGATTTTTAAATATAAATTTTTTTTTCTCCTGTTCTGAAAAGAAAACAAGGTAAAACCCCAGCAGAGAAAAAGATACAGAAAAGCATAGGGATGGAAGACGGAGCGAGACCGAGATCAGCAACGATCCATGTAGGACACGGTGATGATGTTGATGATTATCGTTGCACTTCAAAAATTCTTTCTATGAATGAGATTCTTTGTTCGAAAAATTACATCTTTCCCCAAAAATATTTTTCTTACGCCCGTGTCTGCCTTGCCATGCTAATAAATAAGCTAGTTCCTTTTTCTCACTGACGTCCGTCCATGTCCGTAACAAGAAGGCTGGGGAAGACGGACATGGATGGACAGGGGAATGGAGAGGAGCACGCGCTCACAATCATAATCATATAATCAGGTGGTGTGATGGACTCAACCATGTGTAGTTATTACTATTTAGCCCGAGAACAGTAGCGTATAAGCATAACGATAATAATAATCGTAATAATTCCACCTCATTTTCCTACTTGAGGCTGAGAACACTACTGTAAATCAAAATGTGTGAAGATATGGATCTAATGGAACAGGTGTGGATTGGGTAGCAAAAAGACCACCGTTTTTTCATCCCTCTTATATAATAGGGATGATGAAGATGAGGTAATATTATGAAATTACCAAAGTTTTTAACTTGGGAACCATATAGCTATACTATACTTATAGGTGGTATATTGCACAACTATTTTGTTCAAGCATAATTTCTTGACGGTCCATCGTCCATCCGCATCGGAGGATTTTATTCCTATTTTTGGGGGGAGAGTAGAGGGAAAAAATGTAAAAAAAATAGCTCCGTGCATTGCTAATCATCGAAAAGAGGAGCAGATGAAAATTAATAGTGGATGAGCACAGGGGCAAGAACACGGGCTAAATAAAATGCCTAAATTAAATGAGATTTAAATAAACTTTGGGGTTTGAAGCTAGCTTCGGATGAATCTACACTTATTCAATGATTTGGTTGTGTAAATTAAAATTTGTAACGGCGTTAAAACTTGCGTATTAGTCTAAGCCCCATGCCATGTGGAATCTCGCATTTCCCCACTCTCCAAAGTACCAGCTTCCAACCCCAATGATTAATCATGGACATATGGACACCCTCCCACTTTCTTCCCTGAGAAGTATCATTGTCTAATTCGCAATTCCACATTAAGATGTCAAGCCCGGCATGAAGCTAATAGAAGTTATTACAGTTTTTTATTACTTTCCCCATATTTGTTCCTCACTCACTCAACACTCCTCGGAGACAACAAGGTGATGTTGATACTATAATAATGCAAATCTACTTACAGTCAACATATTCCACCTAACAGACCGACTCTCAGCTCAATAGCTTTAAGGCTTAACGAGACTTTAACAAACAAGACAAGCGATGCGATGAGGAGATGAGCGGGTGTAGGTGGATGCGAATACCAAGAAAAAAAGGCACGAGTCAAAATCATCATCTACTTTAAAGCAGGTGTTTGTTTCCGACTGGCTAAGAACAAAAAAATTGCACCCACTCACTCACACACACGCTCACATGCATTCACAGATTATACAGATTACTCTCTAGGGAAAAAAAATTAAGTTAACTTTTGAATTTCATTCTCATATCCACCTTCCCCAGTCCACATCCATCTGAATAAGGTTTTGTCGCCATCATCATCATCCACATAATCTTCAATATTCCATTTTTGTCTCTTTAAATAAACATTGTGAAGCCCACGTTCGCTCCCGTCCCTGTACATATTCGGTCATCATATCATCTGTCCATCCAACTGGAAAAATGTGTTTTTTTTTCTTCTTCTCCTTCTTCCTTCTTTAAAGAAAACACCCAACAACAGGACTGTGCGGAGTGTCCTTATAGAAATATGCCAGGCCAGGAAAAGGCGTTTACCATAAGAGCCATTGTTAAAAAATATATAAATATATTTCTCTCTCAGTTTTACAGGCCACGGGTAAACAATAGGGTAATAATAATAGTAAAATAAGCAATAATCATTTTTTATTTATTCGTCCACCCATCATAAAAAAGCCATTTTTGACAAAATTCATTTATTACAAGCAAGCCGAGAGGAGCTCCCTTCTCGTTTCAAACTCGGCCTCATAACTCCACTCGAGAAACAGGAGTGAGGACGGGGGATGAGAGGAGAGAAATGAGATGAAGATGAGAGGGGATGATGATGAGACACTTCATTTCTTCATTTGTACCAAATCCAATTTAACTTAACATACTTCCATTTTCATCGGAATTTTATCTAATGCTTTTATACCTACTCATATATGACTGGGATAAAGTTATTAGATGGTCCTGGCTTGAATTTAAAATGCGTGCTTTTTGTTGTGGGAGGCAGCTTATGGGATGATAAGATGAGATGATCATGTTCTGTTATGCAAAAACCCAGCAATATCACTCCAAATCGGGGGAAAGGGTGTTGAATTCTCAATGATAGCAGATGGAGGATCAAACAGTCACACAATCAAGTTTGATGACTCCATTTGGATACGAGAGAACATGAGAGGGAAGATAAATTAGATGAGAGTTTTGTTTTTTCTCTATATCAGCTTGTTTGTTCAAAAAAATATACAAATGACAATTGTTTGCATGCTGTGGAGGATGAGGTTGGTGAAAACCCTTTCCGTTTTTCTCGTATCCTTCTAAAATATTAACTATGCTTGGGGGAGAACATATGAACGTAGAATGCATATGTGAGGAAATGAATGTGAAATGAGAGGGAGACAGGGCAAGTTCAATCAAGAAGACAGATGTTGAGTTTATCAAACTTTGATTTCATTGTCAATACACAGACGAGGAGAGTCTTTGCTTAAAAAAGCCAATTCAGGGACTTGGGGACTTTGATCATCATTTGAAATGAAATTGTTGCAATTTTCTTAAAAATCCTCATATAACTCTGTCATATAGAAAGATTTTTTCCCTTTGAGTCATAACATAAAAGAGAGCCAGCTGTCCGGAGAAAATTGGGAACAAGACTTTTCCATCTTCAGAATGAGAGAAAATAAATCTCTGCTCAGTCATCACTATTACTATACTCATATTTCTCCAAATAATATAATTCCAACTTATTTGAGAAAGGAAAGTCTTGTTGAAAGTCACGCGCATTCGGAGCATTACAACTCAATCCCTGTGATCAGCTCAATCAGTGCATAAAAGCTGAATAAAATTGATGAAGAGAAAAGCTGCACACAAGCCAAGCTCTATGATAATGCATCTTGTCCCTACTTTAGGCTCTAATAGGGTATTAGAGGCATTAGCTGAGCAAATGAATGGATGGGAAATGAAATGGGAGCAGAAGCTGGAACTGTACAGGGAAGAGGAGGACTGGAAGGAGAAAGGGGGATGAGCACTCTTCTCAATGTCAATCCGCTTCATTATTCTGATTGCCACTGTATATTTCTGCGTATGTGTCATGCTGAACTGGTAAAAGTGGGTTTCCCTTCCCTCACATTTATTTATATTCATGGAACAAATGAAACGTACTTGTATTTTCTGATGATTTTCCCGCAAAATGACATGTATATAAATGGGATCCCACCCTTGTATAAATTTTCATGATGATGATGATGTAGAACGTAGATGAACATGTTGATCGATTATTATGATGAGGATTATAATGTGAAAGCATGGAGTATGATGATATCACTTGTGGCAACTTTTTTCCCATGTTCCACAAAACCTTAATCCTTGACATACAAGCCAAAGCAAAGTCATCAATATTCAATGGAAATAATAACAACAATATAAATACAGTGGTAATCCCATCAGATCCGCAAAAGCAGAGATAAAAATTTTCCAAGAAAAATTGAGCGAACAACTGTTACCATTTTTTTGTTTCCATTTGTATTACTTGAAGAAGAGTGGAGTCTATTTAATATGCATACAATGCGGAACAGCAAGAGAAACGCTTTGCCTAACAGTCAAATGAAATAATTGGACAATTAACAACGAGTTAAATTTATTAGTTTGTCTACACAGAGTAGAGACTGGTCACAGAGCAGGTATTTTAGAGGGAAATCGAATGCAATGTGGAAGGCGAGAAAAGCATGTGGCTTTTTATTATACTGTCCAGTTGTCCAGTACGATAAAGTCCAGTCAAACGTGTTGATAGCTGCTTGCCTTTGCCACAAAACAAAAATAACATAACAGCAGGAAAGCTAGCAAAAATGAAGCTAAATAGGGATGAAAGGGATGAGAGGGAGCTCAAAAGCACATGGCACATGGTGTGCGTAAAAAAGTCACTTTTAGCCCATGAAGGATGGCGATGACCATGGCATTGATCCAAGAAAATAGAGAATGTTGATGGGACGAGACTGCTTTTTTTCCTTAAAAAAATATGATCCAATCCTAATCAAGGTTACTACTACTGCTCCGCTCCTCTCGGGCATCATCTCATCGTCCAGTGCTCAGGAAGATTGGTGATGGTGGGAACAGGTGAGGAGGAAAAAATTTTGTGAATGGCAGGTGGCTGCTGGTGCTGCAGATCAGTGATGGTATTACTATTACTATATTACATCAGCATAAAATCATCAAAGAGCAAAGGACAGAAATAGGTTGACTGTTGGCTCTGCTGGATGATGAGCTTTTCTGGACAGCAGCTGCAAATGCAATTGAAAGATGTAGTGGAAAATATTTTTACAACTTGAAAAAAAGAAAAAGTTGCCACTTGGAAAAGTTGAAGTGTGGGAATTGGCGTTAAAGAGGGAACTGTCCTTCTAGGAAGCAAAATTGATGATAATAATATTAATAGCAGAAAAAAAATTACATTTTTAGGAGCGACTGCTGCTTCGCATGCATCATTTGATGAGCATGATGATGATCAGGGTAGGTGCACTTTCTTCATCCTAAATATTATCGACTTGCATTCTACTATAGGGAAATATATTATGACGCCACCTGCTTCTCTTCCAAGATGCTAGAGCCAGAATGATGAAGATCATTAAGGGGAATAAAAAAATGTTATGTATGAACTGGACATTCATGTCTGGCTATTTTTTTCCACTTTTTTCTCCAGAACCGTGTGCACTTGAGAGAGTTAAAGTCAAAGCAAACATACGGTTACCCTACATTCCTCAAAAGTGGATCTCCTCGACCTTTACATTGAAAATTAGGTGGTGGGCTTCCAGTGTAATGGAAGCCAATATATATTTTAAGCTAGCTGGAATCAACCAGATAGGGATATTGATGATCATGATATGGTGATGAGATGACCACAAGGAACTGAGGATCATTTTTTAATGAATGTAATGAAATGCAGAAGGGGTTATAATAAGCATAAAAATGTATCTATCTCTGTCTCCCCCTGTTTGTTTTTTGCTTTCTCACAAAGAACAAAAGTCAATTAGGGATGACCATGATACTTGAAAATTCATCGTTGATCTTGAAAGTGATCAGCACTTGACCAACATCTGCATCGTTTTTTTTCGTGGAATGGAAAGTAATTGACTCCCTTAAAGATGCGTGTGGGGGGATTTCATCTGCATTGGCCAACTGTTCCGGACTTTTTTTTCAGATTGGAATGGAAATGGAATAAGATGCCTTTTCGTTTCTGGATAAAAACAAAAAAATAATACATAAAATTCTTTGAAGAATCCTAGATGGAAAGAGAGGCGCCTTCAAGTATCCATCCAAAGGAGTCTGGACACTTGTTCACTTTGCATACCTCAGCCTGTTTGAGGGAATGGAGAGAAAATATTTAAATTTAAAAAGGTCGGCGAAACTACAGAGAAAAAAGGAACAAAAAAGAAACACGCTGATAATGAATAGCTCTTCTGTCTAAACTACAAAACCGACAAAATATCTCTCTGATTCTGATTACAGAAAAAAGTTTGAGGGAAAGGAACGGGGGTTCGAGTATCGACTATCGAGTCACCGAAAAACAAGAGAGATTTATGTGGAAGGCCAGAAATAGGAAGGAATGACGAAGGGGAACAAACTACGCCATCCATTTCACTGATTAAATTACTCCACAGCAAACTACTACATGCCATTCTACTCTGCACATAAGTACATAAATATTTGGTGGTGTTATCCGAATGTCACTAGTTTTCCCCAAGTTTCATTCCACCTAGTTAATGATCAGTCTAGTGTTGTTAGGTTTGGAAGGAGATGGATGCAAAATCTAATTTGATTGAAGAGGAAAACAGAAGATAAAAATAAGTCCCTGGCTTGATTCGCTGCACATTCGTCTCGTCGAGCACTTTTCATTATGGAGGTTTTCGCTACGGAAATAACTGATGAGTCAGACTTGTCCTATATGATTTGACATGAAATATACATGGGATTCCCTTTCACTCTTTCTGATCAATGCTCAAATCAGTGGAGGAACCAAGAACCGCGGAACGAAAGGCTGAAAAGACAAGATTTTTATTAGATTGCAAGATTGACAAGGAAAATCAATAAAAAAAAGTAAGTAGGATCGGTATGGGATCGTATATGATATGATATGTATTCTGTCAAAAAAGTAAAGTAAGTAAGTAGATCTTTATTCAACACAAGTGTCTACTGTTACAAAGGTTTCATATAAAACTAATTACATGATCTCCCAACCAGAACAGCATTTAAAACATAATAGTGTTTCAACCTTTAGACATACAATTTACCCTTGTCTGGTTCTATTCATATAAGTTTGGTATACGCAATACAGAACATGCTATATCTTGGCATGGTTATGTAAAGGAGTAGGCTAGGATTGTAATAATATGCAATAATCTAATTGCAGGTTGAGTGCTCATCCCAGTGTATCATTCCAGGCAAGGACAAAAATTTTGCGTGCTGCACGCAACCCCATATCAAAAACTCATCCAGCGATTGCGACATTTTTTCCAACCAGAATTTTTTCTCCATTCCAATAAGTCTGCAGCTTAAGCCAAACAACATGTGTGTCGTCGATGAATTGATGATATAATATTCAATAATGCAAATGAACGCTTTTGTCATGCTTTTTCTGTGGGTAAAAAAAACAAGAAAAATTGTTTGGCTGATATTGATTTGATGATAGCTGACGGTTGAAGTAAATCGATAAGAGTGTGAATATGACAAAGGGAAGAAGATAATGGAAGCCAATGAAAGAAAATTTGGGCTTTCACAATACGGAATGATATATCTCCTTAATTTAATGAACTTGTCCAGTGAGCCATAATAAAATGGCTATAAATCTACAAAAAAAGTGTGTAAATTTAATATTGAAGTAAAGAAGGAAGAATGATGGGAAGTTCCCCTGCAAAAAGAATGGCGTTCCGCTACATTTAACTTGATGGTAGTTGAGCTCATGCTCATGCCCAGAAGAGTGCCTTCGGTATTTTAAGTCGTTTTCATTTCATATCGTACCTAAGTAGTTTTTCAATTTTTTACTACACTGCGTTAGGCTACTCAGCATAGATGGAAATTGAATGTTTATGCGAGTTTTGCTATTGTAGTTGAGCTTTGTTTGTGCAAATCTACTTTTTAAGTAATTCAAGATATTCTCGGCTCCTCTTGTTCCACGGATGTTAATGTTCTGATCAAAAAGCAATTAATTTAGCTGACTAGGAAGAATTCATTGCTGGGTAATTTGAGGCTAGGAAACCAGGAAGGTTGAAAGACAGAAACCTGAGTGAAAAGCCAGTTGACATTTCTGGGATTCTTGGACAAGCCAAAAGTATTTTTTGCGGCAGATTAGACTAATCTTTATTGCACTTACGGAACTTTTTTCCTGGTGCACGTTAAAAAATATATGAGGGTTTTTAGCTGGGAAAACCTGGCGGAATTAAAAGAATCCGTATAAAAGTTCGAGTTGCGTTTAGAATAGAGGGGAAAAAATGGAGGGGTAGTGTAACAACTTACACAATAGAAAAGGGGAAAAAAGTTTCTGAAATAAACTTTACAAAAAATATCTTCCAACCTCTTTTGTCTCTGTCTCAATTCATTAATTTGAGAGAAACAAAAGACACAAAAGTCGTTTTTTTTCTAATTTCGTAACCTCAAAAAGATCTTTAAATGATCTGCATTCAATACGGAATAAAAGTATTTCACGTTAAGTATGAGCTTTGTGCTACATGTATTTTTTTCTTCTTGTGTGGCTTCGACCTAAAAACTCCTCATCATCATTAAAAACCAAGTCAAGATGCTTTTATCATCATCTTATAGTTATATACATAATCCGCTTTGGTATTTACTCAAGTTAAGCTCATCCAACAATTCAAAATCTCGCAATCAGTGCGGCGGCGGCCTCTTAACTGGAAGGAAATACCTCGAGTTAAAAGTGTGGAGGCCACACAGCATAAATTTACTTCCTTAACCTTATCATTTACCCTTCCTTGTCATTCCCCATATTTTTTTGATAATCTCCTAATTTATTACAACTGCAATCATTCACATTCCACTTTAGATTTAAAATATTTTCATACTCAGATTGGAAGCCATGTAGGATGTACGGGTAGCAAATTATATTTGATAGGATAATGGACACCACCGAGATAATTCTCGAAAGCGGACGGCTTCCACTTTTACGCAATGCGAAAAGCCCACTCACACCATGACCATTATCCTCATCAAGCTTATATCATTCTTCAACAATGCAGTGTGTAAACAGGACATTACAATGAACATGCCCACTTACACAACTGGACCGGTCCGCTGGCCACACAGCCTTCCTTGATCCTTCTCGTTATTTACCCAACAAGCTCGAACCTTTTACGGAAATTACGAAAAGGCTCAAACACACAAGTATAGATAATTAATTAATACCTGCTGTTCACTTAAGGATACTCATATAAGCTCCATTTTCATGTTGACCACTTGTTTTCTTTTGCATCTGCCATCTTTAAACCGGGCTTTCAGAAATGGGGTAATCATAAAATCCATAATATATGGGGACTTTGAGGGAGAAAGTCAAACAGTTGGAGACTATCCCCGGCCCGGCCCTTGCCAATATGCATTGTGCACATGCTCACTTTACATTTTTATTAGTTCACTGTAAACATCAGCATTTGTCTGATGATTGGAGAAATGAAATTTAAAATTCCTAGTTGGATACAAAGTGTTTGGAGCATGGCTCAAATGTCAACTGTTGGACGTGGTCTCTTGATATGGTCCCGACGAGATAGTCATCTCTTGGGTACGACATATGATGCAAACATAGTCAATTCCCTCTATGGCTCTGATGTTGGATTGGAGACCTCCACCCTTTCCATCCTGCATATTGCATGGCCCTTTTTTGGAGGAAGCATAATATACAGTACAATTCTAAATAACCGACATAATTCCAGCGATTATTTTCTCAGAAACCTCTCATCGTACAAACATGACCAATCGCTTATTAGAACGCAAATTTTCTTAAGATTTTCTGAGATACAACTCGATGTCTGCTGGGACGGCCAAAATACCCTGTGCAACCATTTTTTTAAAATGAGCGACAATTTATTGCTATAGGTTATAGGAATTGTCCTTCCTATCAAAAGCAATTGCAGCTACCAAAATGATGCTGAAACTGCGTGCAATACTGGCGAAGTTCTTCTTGCGTAAATCGTGGGGTTTCTTAAAATTTTCGCAGTTCCATATTATGTTATTCCGTTGTTTTCCGACGTACCTCACAAAAACCAGATTCGTCACTCCAAAAAAATTTGTTCAGAAAAAGAGAGTTGCTGGATTGGAATTTTGTTGTACGATTCAAATTTGAATTAAATAGAGACTAACAATCTGACGAAAGGAGTTTACGATCCAATCTCTTACAAAATGACTTTATAAACAACAATTGCTTTGGAAAGCAAAAACGTTATTTCAAGATAGCCGTAGTTTCCAAACTTGTTTGTTTGCTGGAGTCCGCACAGTGCGATTTCTTTTTGGTTTTTATATTGAACAGAGCCAGTTTGTAGTAACCTCTTACATGCATTAAAAATGATTTTTACATTCGGTTTTGGCTTTGGAAATTTTGTAGAAAATCCTCTTTGCACTCTGATTATGTTCTTAAGCTCTAAACAATGTTTTGTCAAAAAATTAATTCTGCTGGAGTGTAAAGTATTTTTCTACAACTTTATGAAATCTAACGAAAACAATACCAAATGAAGCTAACGAGTAAGTTAAAGTATGCAGAGAAGAACTTCACGCAGTTTCAGCATCATTTTGGTAGCTGCAATTGCTTTTGATAGGAAGGACAATTCCTATAACCTATAGCAATAAATTGTCGCTCATTTTAAAAAAATGGTTGCACAGGGTATTTTGGCCGTCCCAGCAGACATCGAGTTGTATCTCAGAAAATCTTAAGAAAATTTGCGTTCTAATAAGCGATTGGTCATGTTTGTACGATGAGAGGTTTCTGAGAAAATAATCGCTGGAATTATGTCGGTTATTTAGAATTGTACTGTATATCCTCATCCTCCTCTTTCCTGTCCATGTGGCATGGTGACTGAATATGTACATCTGTACACTGACATGTGGCATGTATGAAAGTATGGAGCTGGCTTAACATTACCATTTCATAACTTAACCAAGTTAATACGTATTAGTGAAGATGGATGATTGGATTTTTTTGGATGATCCTCCGCATGGCATGGGATGGGTGCGATAAAAGAGTAGGCAAAATATGATGCAGTTTTTTTAAGGACATTTGGCTAGAAAAATGTGATGATGAATTTATGAGAAGAGCTTTTTTTGTTCAAGAAATTACACATTAAAACTGAATTTGCCTTCTGTGCACTTTCTCCAATTAGACATATGGCAAAAAAGAGTAAGTTAGCAATGATCAGAGTAGGATATTTGGATTCTCTTGAAAGTTTTTTTTTCAGTAAAACGTCAGCAGAGGCACGGCTGAGATCATCGTGATAGTCCTTCCACGTTCCACTTTATCGATCCGTTTCTCTTCTTGATGTTAGATCGTGGAAGGCTTCTCAGCTCTCTTCCATCCCATTCCCATATTTTTTCTGTCTTGTGTTGGCTGTTGCGCAACCAAAAATGGTGGAGTGGAGCAGGTCGTTCAGCTCGGAACAGAAAGAAACGTAGACTGACAGAATATCTTTCCATTTTCTATTGCTTCCATCATAGTTCTCATGCACTTTTACGACTTGGACATTGTCTAGGCAGATATATTTTGGGATTGTCAGTTTCTTTGTGACTCCTTTTGTTCCCAAGTGTTGGACCTGCCAGGGTAAAAGAAAGTCGTAAAAGTATTTATGGATTATGGATGAATGGGATGGATTCAGAGAAATTTTTTGAAACAGTCAAAATATTATGGCAGGACTCTTTTGTCTCTTTTTACATTCGTCGAGAGAAAAGAAAAATTTTACTACTTGATTCCCATGCCAGGAGACTCCTTTCAAGGATTAAAGATGCATAGCAAATAGGGACAATGTTTGCTTTCATCATATGCTCCTTACATGCTCCTCACTTCCTGCTTTACCACGTCAAAATGAATTCAATTGAAGAGTGGAAAAGTAGAAACGATCTTCATAATAAATTCATAGTAATGTTTGGTCCGTGTCCCTTTTCAGGAAGGGGAGTGAGTGAATTTTGAGATCAGGATTGAATTGGTGAAGAGGAAGAATATTAGGTTAATAAAAATTTCATGACCTTTTGTATAATTCATGGATAAATGCAGGTTTCCCAGTTATAGATTGTGGTTGGGAAAAAGTATAAGTGCAGCATTGTGTGGATTGTCCTAAAGTCCTTCCCATTGAATGAAATATCGGAAATACGTTGAATATTTAAAGAAACTTTTTATGGATATATGGAAATGCTCATTTTGAGAGGTTTTCTAAATGATAATAAAATATTTTCTCAAGGTGTGTTCCCACAGATGGACAATAAAAATATTTTAGCAATAGAAAGATCCAAATGCTGACTTTTCCCTGGGTAAGGTCATACACTAATTTTGAAACATTATTCTTGGTAGATAAGTTGAAGATGCTCCGACAGTTGATTACTCTGTACCTTGTCGAATAATAGTTCTAAGTACACTAAAAATTATTTTTATTGACCTGTAAGTCATGATAAAGTGCACATTATTATATTTTACAATAAATTGTGTTCAATATTCAGGATGAATGTTGTCAATTCCGATAGAAACTGGACTAGTTCCCTTCACTCTTTACCACTCAACTTCTTAAATAATCTAATCATAAGCTAAATTGCTCAACCAAACATGTTTCAACATCTTTGTGGGACTTTCATTATCCTATCTCAACTCTCCTCTTCTTTATATTTTCTCTATAGCGCAATCATATCTGTGTGTCTAGTCAAATACCAAAACAATCGTTTCTTCTTCTCTGTGACACAAAACTGTAACCCTCTCACTTAATTTAAATACGGTATGTGTACTTGAATGGATCATGAAAGTATTACACAACGCCTGACTACTCAACCCACCACCCAAAGACCACTCACATAATTTTTTCCCAGATTTTCCTTCCATCCCCTTCGATCCAGCTGCACATATTAGAAGAAAACACATTACCTTATCAAGATTAAATTAAAAATGTGTAGCGGATCAACCAACACAAGTAACGGACAAGGGACGATGTTTGTATGAGCACTTGTGGAAAAAGGGTTAATAAATAACTTACTCTAAATAAGGACCCTTCTCCCAGCCCACTAGAAAAATGAAGAAACAAAAAATGAGCTCCTTGTTTGGCTTGCTGGAATGTTTTTAGCTTGTTTACCACCACCAATTACGTAAGATGACCGGAGAAAAAAATCTGAAACAAGAGGGTACAGTTTTTTTTTCAAGGAAAATGTTTCTGATTTAAGAAATGAGACAAGATTAATTGTATGATTGAGTCAAGTGAGGTTAAGAGATATACTTGCAGCAGTGACGAAATCAAGAGATCCCGTTATGATGATGAAATCCGTTGGGACGACGGGACAGATGGGATCGTAGTGACATGGCATAATTGACATAATCATGACTCAAGTTTACAGCTTTTTTCCAAAGCTGAGACAAAATGAGAATCCCACAAAACATTAATTTTTTTAAATTGGGCCATGCGCTGCTTTAAACTTTATTATGTAATTCCTTAAAATGATTTTAAAGTTGATTAAGCCCGTTCGTTAAGAATTAAGGCAACAAACGATGTCTAAATAGAAGCCTAGTGTACATTAGGGAGATAGGAAGGAACAAAGCTGGCAGTATTTTTTTGGCTTCCGGAAGGAAGAAAAATCCGCTTTGGTGCATGGAAAGGTCGGAGGTTTTAAAGTTCTGACTCATTTCCACATGAAATGGATATAATGAAACGGGGTCTTTTGTAAGTTCAGCTGTGTCGATGCCGCGTGACCAGGCCACCGTCATTTTTTAGACAGCACGTGGCATTGATTCACTAATGGCAAGGGGAGTCATCATTGTCAATTTTTTTCATATTTTTTCCCGATAAAAACGTCTGATATTCACTAACTAATCAGAATAATTGCATGAGAAGACACTGAGGCTTGGATTGAGAAATGGTACTTAATAATATTTGATGTTTTGGTTCCCCTGCGGGATGGAAGCCTTGTGTCGTGGACGTATGCTCTAACCCAGTCGCTTACTAGGTTGATGATGAAGGACGCGTGTTGGTGGAGTCGGAGCCGGAGTGCCATTTTTCATGCAATTCGAGAAGAAATTTTTATGTACAATTTATTAGGTTGATTTACATGTATTGGAAATATTATTATTATTATTATTCTTTATTGCAGACTTTCATAAACATTTTACAATGAATAAGTTGTCCATATACTAAACT
>JAQGAH010001127.1:0-18318 GCA_034696885.1 Lepidocyrtus paradoxus | reverse complement strand
ATCCATGGTTAAAGTTAAGTGTTTTCATGTAACAATTTTCCAGTGAAATAAAAATTGTTAATGCAGTTTACTGTTAACTTTGGGTGTCTAACTTGTGCGATTTATTTCCGACCATTTGAGACTTTTTTGAACATTTGAAGTTACACAGGCTCACCGGCACAACTCCCAGTGGATGAGAACGCGGACCTTTGGCCTGAAATCCGAACGCTATAGGGACAACTGAAAAACTTTAGATCGAGTCATCAGGACTCTGGCATCCATAGCGATTTCAAAGAAAGAACGCAACAACCTGAATGGAATCAAGATTATTATGATGTTGACCCACACAATGGCTGTAAAAAAGCTAAATAATAAATAATAAATTGGTATAACATAACATGGAAAAAAGTGTAATGGCAACACATACGTAAAAAAAAATTCGCATATTTATTATGCATCATAAACTTTGAAAAGTTTTAGGTTTGAGAATCCGCTCCCATCATGCCATCATCATACTCATACTCTCTAGCTTCAACTTTTATTGTGAAATATCTTGTTCAAGTCATTTGATTTGAATACGTGCTGTGCAGCGGTGTACATATGTATGCAAATGTATTTTTCATGTAGAATGTTTTAAAATCCCCTAAATTTGCCTTATCAGCAGCGTTTTTTTGTACACAACTGAAGGCCATCCTGACTCAAGTTCTCTGCGTTGGGCAGAGGGAGAGGGAGCCAAGCAGAGTGTATATTGTTTTACCATCCTTCACCGCTTAGTACTTTTATTACCATAAACCACATTGTAAGACTATGGGATGGCTGCGTAAAAATTGTGTTCATAATCAATTAAAAGGGGAATCAGAATTTGTACTTATCTGTTTTAGTAACCATTATAGGAATCCTGATGAAACTGAAATATTATGAACGGTTATTATGATGATGAGTATGTCGGTTCATGGAGTTTATGTACGTATGAGTTTGTTGTTATTTATAGATTTTTTTAAAGGCCTATGCATATTATGCGTAGTAATTATAATGCGCTTTTAATTTTATTTTAAAATTTAATGGAACATGATCAATTAAGTTTGCGTTTGCCGTGGTGAGTAAACTTGTAGATAATACTTTTCCAAAAAAAAAAAAAGTTTATGATTCTTATCCCGACCGGAGTGGAGTGGCGGATGTGAGTTAAAAAATGTACGTAAATCAGAATGATGAAAAGATTGGCTGCTATATACTAGCTACTGTGTGGTTAAAACTAGACAGAGCTTTGTAATAGAAAGGGAATCAAATATTACAAAAATCTAATCGGGTTCAAGTTTTGTTATTGGGAATATTTTTTATCTGTTATTTTCAGCTTTACTTGTATCAAAGGGCAAGCCCTACTCACTCAATTTACATGGCTTTTGATGCTAGCATTTCTATTTAGTCTTCAGATTTCACAATGTTTGGAAGCCCAAACTTAATTTTATGGCAGTTTTGCCTTTTTTTCAGTTAAGTAATAACCAATTTCATCAGCCCTTGTTTTAATACGTCCGTTGCAGCAGAAAAAAAGGCACTATTTTGAAACAAAAAATCACGACAGTGGTGATAGTGATGATGAGGATACTGATAAGAGCTGATGCATAGTAATAATTACCTTTTCCAAGCGTGTATAATATATAAGCCTTCTTTACATTACAAAATTGATTTGAAAGGGGTGAATGGATTCATAATCATATTGTAACAGTAAAGTCGTTCGTTGCCATTGACAAAGGGTGCAGATAGGGAGTAGGGGAGGGTGCCTGCTGACAATATCATTAAGCACAACTGCGCTCATGGGCTTGAGTATCAGCCATTATGATAAGGATAAGTTATTACCATCTTTCACAATGATCCTGATACTCTGCACTTTAATGCACGAACGGATGTAATCTAAAACCTTATCAGTGCGCATAATTCATAATATTTTGGGGCTATATAATGTAGACAAGTTTAATGGAAAAAAAATTCATGCTCACTTATCCCTGCCCTGTCCGCCTAAAAAGTTCATAGCAAACGTTACCCTTACCCCTGATATAGTTGTAGTTTTTTTATTTCAATATATTAGCTTTACTGCTCGAGCCCAGTTTTCAAAAGAAAATTAGCCCATGTCTCAATCTTAATTATATAAGAGCTCGAGAGTAATTCGAAAAAATGGGATTTTGATGTTGATACGCCATCGCTGTAATCGAGATTTTATATTCAATATATTATTCAAATTCAAAAAAAATATTACTGATGTATTTTTCCCCAAAAAAAATATGAACGTTACTGACAGTGAATGACTGCACATTATCAATAACAAGGATTGCATAAGAAGCACTTGAAAAAAATGATTTTCTCGAGAAAAAAATCCTACTTAAAATTTATCACTGTAGAAGCTAGTAATTTTCTAAACTGCTCATTTCAATTTTCTTCCTAGGAGGATGTCGACATTTCAGTAGCAGGCTGGTGCACGGAGGATTGACAAAGCTGTAAGGAATGATCATGCTCACTTAACTTTGAAGTCATATGGATGGATAATGTGCATGTGTGAGATGATATGACTGTGACATAATTTCCCTTCCCAATCAAACTGCATAATAAATGTAGTCTGTCAGATCGCATCATCGTCCTCGTCATCCTCACATTACATATGAAGCCATTGAATTAATATAATACTAGATAGAATGTTAACTCCAAGGATAATTCACTTATCACTTGCTCCACTGCTAATGTAGCCAAGCGTTGCTTTAGCCATCACGATTGTGCTCATCATATCATCATCATCCTCATTACATCTTTACTATTCAATTAAGTTGACTTCATTTTTGTCAACTGTTCATTAACTACTGGTGGATCCAAGACTGTTGTGAGGTCAGATGGTGTCACCCCTGCATGTCTGTTGTTTTGATCTGTTCGTTGATCATTATTGGTCACGTTTAGACTATTCTATGTTTGACCATCAAGGCATAAGTTTTGGTATTGTAGGACAACTTCCAATTTATATACGACATCCCATATAGCCAGAGAGGGATGATATCGTATATTCAAATGAGCTGATATGATCCAATGAATCTCTGTTAAAATTGATAAACTATTCATGAGAAAACTGTCAAATAGTTGAACTGCTCTTTCTCTCCCCACCAGACTGAGAAGTCAAAGGGGTACGTGTACGTAATTGCATAATAGTTAATTAGATTGTAAAAAAAAGTTGGACGGTCAGAATAAAGAGGGAGGAACCACTTAATTAAATTCACGTTGTTACTTTTATTGTCATCATGTCATGCATGTCAGTTTCCCAAAAGATTAGCGAAGCGTGAAAAGTAACAATAATAATGTAATGAGTACTTAGGTATAGCTATATGCAACATATCATGATGATAAGTATAGGAGGAAAGCTTTTAACAACTTTAAGTGGCTTCTTTAAAAATGGCGGATTAATTTTTTTTTCGTTGTGTAAGCAGAGGGACGTTGTCGCTACTGATAAAAGAGCGGAAGCCAGAGCAGCCGTCCCATGTCATGATGACACTTATTGGTGTCTATCTATTTGTTAAGCAGTGAGATTTTTTTTATCACTGGCTAAATCTATTTTTTTTTCAAAAGAGTTCACTCTCAATCTCAACATGTACACATCATCATCATCATTATCACCATAAAAGATTGTAATTCATCCTAAATTGCAGATTCTCCACTATACTTTGTCAACTGAGCCCATAAGTGTTATAATTGGCTTGGGGTATCATCCTCAGCATCAGCACCAATTCAGGCGAAGCGCAAATGATTCGAGTTGGTTTTGTAAAACTGTCCTTCCCTCCCATTCCATACTAATATTATGTTGGATATAGTATTTATGTAGGCTATTGTTAAGTATTGCATGAGTTTTTTTTAACAATAGCAAGAGCTTGTCCTGGTCGTGTGTTACATATCAATTAATGAGATGAAAATGGAAGTAAAACATTGTTGACTGTGCGATTAAGGGAACCCTTGATTGGACATGGTTGTTTGAGTCTGATTCTACATCCACATTTTTATATCTCGCTCACATGACATCGTCTTTGTTGAAAAAGTTGTCATCGGTGCAGGTGATGCAAAAAAATAGTGTAATGCTCTGCTGTTGCAGGCCTTACTCAACAAAGGCACGTTTAAGGAACTCTTTGTTGCGCATGCAAAACTTGCTTAGTTTCTCGTAGTTCCCATTAAAAAATTTACAATGCTAACATGGATTTTTCTATCTGGCGTGGTGTAACATGTGGGTGAGGTGAGTCCTATGAGCACGTTGAGTTGCGTGAATAACTCATTAACATCATTTTTCATTAAAACTGATAAAGGTGGCTGTTTCACTGCATACATAATTAGTACAAAGTATTAATGAAAAGCAAATCGACTGGGATGAAAGGCCTTCTTTGTTTGTTTTGAGGTATATGGGCAGGAGCAAGAGTCTCCTCTGTGCTTAGAATTTGAGAAAAACGCTTTTGAATAAATAAATTGTGTACGTGCTCCTACGAGAAAAAGCATGCTAAAATATGTATTATTATTTTTCTCAGAATGGATGTGTATTTATCTGGCTGGGCTTGATAAGATAAGATCAATTCATTCAAATTCAGACTCAGTCTCTAACTGCTGTAACAGATTCTACCAATTATCGTAGGAAATGGGACTGTTAATCGATTATTGAAAATGGCTAAAAGCTGTAATTAAAATTAGTAGGTTTATCTTTTAACTGCGACTAGAAATAGGTCGGCTGAGGGACGCATAGCTTTTTTTAAATTATTAGAATGGATCTCACAGTACCCCAAAAATAGTAAGAATAGGATATGGATGAAGGATTCTAATTTCCTCTTTAGCTCAAGCTCCTGTACAAGGTGAAAACAATTTAACGCCAGGAGCCGCTGGACTACTGGATCAAGTCAAAATCTGTACTTGAGCAATAACACTCAAAGTTTTATATCCTAACTATACCGAATCTTAATCAAAAGTTTCGATCTCTCATTTGATCTCAACCTCCTTTATAATCATCTTTTATAATCACTCTGAATCAGTGCAACTGCATAACTTTCCGTTTTCCATTGAAGCCATAGTCATGTGAAAAAACTGGCTATTCATCATAACATCTATATTATTACGTAAGCATACTTAAGGCTGTAATGGATAGCTTGTCTCACGCTCTCATACCATAAGCCATAATTTGTACACTACCACTATAAACTCTCACTTCTATATCATTTACTTGTTCAGCGTAGTCCTTGAAAAGGTCAAAAATTTCTCTCGGAAGTAGCAAGCCCACTTTTATCTATTTATCCAAGAATGTAATGCCACGTCAGACGTCATCTGCCTTTCCAACGTTTTACCATCAGAAAGATGATGAAATAGGGAATGATACTTAATCAATACTTTTATGATAAACGTATGGATTAGCATGCAGGAAAAAAAACTCCAAAATCATTTAGTCTCACAGTTTTATCACATTTATAATCATCATCATATCATCCTTTCAAAATTCATGTGTACTTACATGACTCATAATATTATTACGAACGTAGCAAACTACATCAACCTATTTTGAGTTTATTTGTAAACATGTACTCGCATTAAAGGATGTTTTTGTCGTGTTCGACGTAACCATTCACGTAAAGAAAAAATATATAAAAGTATTCAAGGAAAACGGCGAGGCTCTTCTTCGCTCATCTCACCACCGCAAGCATAACTTAAGTTGCTAACTCTGACACTGATCCTTAAGTTTAAAGTAATAAGAATAACCACTGGCTTAAAGCTATTTTGGTGAACCTCCTCTTCATTCATCCAATCCAGTAAGTTCCAAGGAAGGAAGCCAGTCAAAAGGAAGAAAGGTCATAGAATCCATAATCAGACATATATGAATATTTTTTTTTGGCATACGTGATTCATCACATGGTAATGTGACTTATCTTACTCAATACAGTACATTGTTACTGCTGTTGTGGTATATGGCTATATAAAAGGATTGTTGGGGGCTTAACTATTTTTAGTTTTCATGCTTGCTGTTTCGCTCGACCCTCATTATCCTCTTCCCTGAGGATATTTTAATTACATAGGATAGGATAGCATCGGAAAGAGAAGACAGCTTAAAATGAAATCATGGCTTAATAACAATTAAGTTTTACTTCAACTTTGTAAATACTATCAACGGGTGGAGTTGGAGCTCTGATATATATATATTTCCTTTAAAACAAATGTATAATAAGCCCATTTTTTTTACTATATTGCTCTGCTGGACAATAAACATGATATCTTTTTACAGGCAGAGGATTTACAATAGGCTAAAAATTGACTAATTTCTAATTGCCTTGTTTACAAATTACATAAATTAGAATTATAATGCGCTAATTATACATGATGTGTACATTTCAAACGTGTTTGTAACAATAGCAGGTGTGTTGCAAAGGATGAGTTTAAGGATGAGGAACTGAACGCTCTTTTTTCATCGTTCACTTCATCCACATCCACATTTTGGGCTTGAGTTTGATGAGGAGATGATGAATATGCAAGTATTTTAGATGCTCGTGTGGATGAGAGAAGAACAACCAAAAATGTATGTTTTTTATGGATTTGGAGTTGTTTATCATATTACAACTTTTATACCTAGATGGATCAGACCCATTTATAACATAGACGTAACATAACATGTGCACGTGAATCCTGAAAAAAAAGCAGGTTGGCTAGTTTTTTTTTTCGCATCATTCATCCCAAACAAAAAAAGAACGCATACGGATGTTAATGAGGTGACTAACTAAAGACAATGACAACTAATGATGATGATTCCGGTGGATTACTTATTTATTTATGCGGAGATTTTCGAATTTTTAATTTCAAGTTATAATTTTACTTCGGGACTCGTGATTCCTTTTTATAAAAACCCACATTAGCTTTAAAAAGTAGATAGGTTTCTTCTTCAGGAATATTTTTAATTGCATTTGGTGGTGGAATTGATGCTGGCAGCTGTGAGACTCCAGATTTCCGAGGTAATGTGCTGTGTGTCATGTCACTTAACAATACAAAACCATGAGGAATCTGAAATGATTGACAAACTCGTGGAAGTCTGCAGAGAAATTATACAAGCCGAAAGTAAGACAAGGAAAAATTGGATTTGCAGACGGACAGACATATTTTTTGCCTTGGGATAGATTACAGATATACCTACTTTTAGGTAGATGATGTAAAGAAAGTAGGGCAGCTGCCTCATATCTATCACAGATTCATTCCACGCATGGAATATATGAAATTTGAAGCGCTGCAGATGTTAATATGAGAATATTGCTATGATTCTGAGAATACTTCTGTGATTGAAACTGGAGTTTAAGATGCTGGAATATCGTATGAAAATGCTCTTTTGTCGCTGATAATGACGTATGAATGAATGGAAATAGATGATCTTATTTCAACTTTTGGGTGACGTAACGATGTCGTGTAACATTACTAAATAGAATTAATAAGTAGGTATACTTGTCGAGAGCTGGAATCAGTTGGGTTAAACGGTAGCAAAAGTTAATAAATATGACAATTAACGCATTATTATGAATCATCACACATATAGTCAATCCATCGTATATTTATTGTATGAAACTATTTATATTTAATACGGATGAGTGCAATGCGATACTGCAATAACATTGAGGATTATCTGTTTATCTTTATCACTTTTATAATCCTGATTTTACTATCAATTGAAATAGTTATTCATGGTTTTATCGCCACGTGGCATGTCATACCATTGTATTACCCATTGGCAACGAATTCCAGACGGGATTATGCAGAATGGAGGGCCGGTATGTAACAAGTCCTATGCTAATTCTCAGCTTATTTCTCTCCACAATTACATACTTGGAATAGTTGCACAAGGGAGCAATGAAGCCGTGCTGGTGCGGTTTGCAATTTACAATAAAAACATTAAACGTGGCTCTCACGCATGCTATGCCTACGTCACACAATGTTATTGCAATATTTGCAATTCCGTAAAATGAAATACTTAAAAGGATTTTTTTCCCTGCTGAAAGCAATATCATTTTCTAAGGTGGTAAATATGACAATACCCATACATGATATGATGACTATGAAACGGATGAGGGATGATCGAGCATGGAACAAGAATTGACCAAATTGGTACAGTCATTTTTTATTTCGTTACCTTCAAATATTAAACCGCTTCGTTTGATTGAAACCAGCCATATTGTTTCAAATAACATCTCTGAAACAACATTTTTACAAGGGGGATGATAACAAGCCAGAAAATTGTGTTTGGTCATGTTAGTTAACTATGAGAAATGGAGGACAGCTCAAAGCAATTCATTTTTTGATTCTTATTTTTAGATCTTATGCAATGACAAAGGTATCCAAGTCAAATGCACTTTTTACGCATTAATCATAAACTCGCAAATTCAGGCTTCTCTTAAAAACTGGTTGAATCTCTGATGGACGCGGAAAAAGTTGCAACTAACGTGTTTAGTCACTAGTGCAAGACAACTAAATTATTTTGAACTAATTAAAATTCACTTATCAACTAGGGAAATTGGATTTGTAATAAGTAGAATTATAAATTGGTGTCTACTGCTGGTGGCCAGCAGAAGATGGGTTTGCGGACGAGACAAAAAAAAAGATGATGGACAGGTGCAACCACAGTCCAGTCCAGAAGAGGTTGCTTGAATGCGTTTTTTTCCCTTTGCTATAAAAAGTACACTAAAATATTCCCAGCCGTGATGTGATGAGTCTTTACAGCTCTTTTTTTATTAGTATCACATCATGTACAGATTACATGTATGTAGGCTCATATTTTTACGTAATCAACCCCTGGAATTTTTTTCATTGCGTTCTATATGTCCCCGTGCCACATTAAGCATAATTTATTTCATATCGTCCTTAGGTACGTATAAGGAATGAATGATGATTTCATTTAATTTTTTCTCTGCAGCCCTCTCCTTTCTTCTTCTGTACACGACGGGAATCCGACCAAATAAAAGAGGAAAATTAGGCCAGCTCAAAATGGTATGGTCCATGAATTCGCGTCTTGAATTCGTAAGGTTCTTGCAGAAATGGAGGATTCCTCTCTTGAATTCAATGTCGTGCGTCCATCCCATTAAGAACACTGCGCTGCGCCATAGCTAAAGCGATACTTGACAGGGAGCTCAAGATGCAAATTCAAATCTCATGTTTTATCCGTTCTACCTTGATGCACTCCTGGAATAAGTCATCCATCTACAGCTTCTTGTACAAATAGCAATAAATCATATGCATTGTTATCCTCTGAACATTTTAATCAACACGTTTCCTCCTTTTGAACATCTCTCCATAATGCACATCACATTTGATGAAAACATGTTCTGTAAGTGCTATAATAGCAGTGTTCACGCATGGCTCATGAATATAGTTTTTCAAATTTGGAACTAATGGTCACTAGTGGAGCCATAGTATCATAACTTTATTTCAATTTTTCGGGTACTTGTTAAAAACGATACCTGACTCCCAAATGAGACCTGTCTACCGGGAGGTGCATTAATTATACAATATCCATTTAGCCGTGGCAACCATTCAGCTATAAAGTGTATCAGGTTGAAGTGTTAAAATATCACTTCTTGTTTTCAGCACGAGCTCCAGCCAAACAGAACATTTTCCGTACAAATTGGACTGACGATAAAAGTCTGATGGAGCGCCCCCTCATTCCGCAAAACTGACGCTGTTTTCACATTAGTCTTGAATAGGAAGTATGCACAGATCACAACAATTTGCATTATTTGCTGGGAAAAATTGATGGGTAAAGCATAAAGCGGATTTTTTTCCTAATTCATACATCTCACACTCAATCCCATCATGCGTAATATGTAAACTCATGTGGGAACTATATTTAGCTCCGTACGTAATAAATTTATCTCATTTGATATATGCGCGAATGAGAAATTTGTTCATGATCCATGATAATGATTGATGATATCATATAGCCGTGTAGCATATCAACCAAGCACAAAAAAAACGGTAAACTACTGAAAGTCAGTGAACATACTACAGGTGGGTTTCATTCGAGACGAGGCAGGGGAACGTGATGTAATAGTAATTAACATTGATAGAAAAACAAACGCTCAAACTTATCTGCGTTCGTGTGTAGGAATTTGATATGCACTTGGGAGAATCATAATGATTTCCTTATTCCCGAAAGAGTTTGATTGAGAGAGCTCAATACAAGAGAAAAAATACCAGAAGGAGTAAAGTAGGAATTTAAAACAGTAATAAAAGGGTAATCTGATAAATGGCTTGCTATTTTTTCAGAAAATATATGTAAAAGAGCGTATTCGTTAAATTTTAGCTAACCGCTCCTGACGGAGAAGTCCTCCTGCGTCCCTACGAGACTTGATAATAAGCCATTTTTTAAGGTTTCGCCGAAACTGACATTACATGAAATGACATGAACCTTGGTCTTCACAAACATAAAGCTCCACAATTAGCTGATGTCATCAGATAATTAGAGGGGAATGAGGCTAGATGCTAAAACAACAATACAGTAACTATACAGAGATGTATTAACTAGACTGTGACTGTAGTAATCGTGATGACGATGAGGACTGTTATATGATATGACATGAGAATGAGTGAGGATGATAATATAATGATGCTTACAAATCAACTAAATGTTCCTTTATTTATTTTTATAGGGTTTTCATGTAAAAGCCCTCTGGCTCCACTCTACAGTGGTGGCTGACACACTGCGAAAAACAAACAACAATATATAGTTGTTCAGTGCCTAAATGTTTAGTTTTTCTATTATGGAGCTTTTATGATAATGCTGATGAGTTTTTTAAGTAGCCCCCTCCTCATCATCAGGATTGTTGGGCTCATCTTCATCATCATCATCATCACCACCACCAAACACCAACACCTTTTTTTTCTTTCCAACTTTACCAAGTACATTTATACGTTTTTTTAGGACTGATCATGCTTAATTCTGTTATTATTCCTATTATTTCCAACATTAAAAGCCACTCTTCATGATAATGTATTTTACCTGATTTTGAATATCTGAACACGCCTAAAACGAATATGATAAAAATGGGCAGATTAGCATATATATACCTATATGGTATATGTTACATTCGCATTAGTGTTTTTTTTGGCTATTCCTGCAAAAACAATGAAATTGGCTAGGTACACGATATGAAAAAATCAGGGAGAAATAAACATTCCTAATTACTAGAATCAAGTGGTTTAACTCTATTGTATTAATCCTGTATACTTACACATTACTGTAGCCTTTCATTACAATTATCTAGAGGAATCATCATCCCACACAATAGGATGGCGCGTTAACAACAATCCCATTTTTTACTGTACATCAGCCCAGTGAACAATTGACACCAGTCCCATTGTCAGGTGGCTGAAAAGGCCCGGATAAATGGCAGCAAAGGGCATATCTCTACGATATGACGATGATGATTGCAATGCAACTAATGCAATATAGTCATCATCCCTCATATCCTATCATCATCTCATTGATCAGTAGCCATTTTACACAGGGACAATGCTAGTCACTAACTTATCGCTTACAATTAGCTCACTCCACTACTTTAACTATTTATTTGCAATGTATATTTTCCTTACACACTGACCAGTAAACACACTGGTTACTGTAGTGACACGGTTTCTAGTATGAAAGGGGTAGAGCAAGAGCATGTACGTTTTTTTGCAAGTATAATTAAATGATATAATAAAACTTACAACTTTAGCTTTGAAATATAGTTGGTTTTGAGCAAACAACCAGAAGCACATGAGTATAACAGCATGCACTATTGTATAGCCATAATATAAATATACTTATAATAATGTAATTTTTCGCATGCATTCTTGGAATACAAGCGCGCTGTCGGTGCGCTATGTATATTTGCGAACAATGGATGGAAAAAAAGTCTTCGCTATTGAGATAACATACAGGTTTTTCCTCAAATGCAAAACTCATCACAATATGAAAATGATAGAATGAATGATACCAGAAGGGATTACATGCAGACTTATTCCATACAAAAGCATAGCGCAGACATTGCACGATATTGCAATCTTGCTCACACATGCTAGCGTTTTTTCCCATCCTGCACAAGTTGTTGCATTGTTGAGACTTTGTTAAGGAGAGGAAAAAATGGGGATTGATTGTGAGAATTAAAAAAAAAACTGACTACTTTATATGTAGGCTAGTAGTGTTGTGGCTTTCATAAACCATACTAGTTATCTCTCGCTCTATGGGAGAGTGTGCGGATTTTAGTTTAATTTTGGCTGTCATCAAAGTCGCACTGTGTGAGTGTGAGTACTGCTAGGCACGTTATTTTAGCAGTTTTGCCGACCAACTTGGCTGAGTGTGATGTGGCGTTTTGTGCTGCATTTATCGCTAGTTTCTCACTCCATATGATGAAGGGAAGAGCTCTCTGAAATATCCGAAGAGGGAAAAGTAACGAGAGATGAGATAGGGGGAAAAGCTGCGTTATCATTACCGTTCCTGTCCGTCGTCGTTGAGTGTGATGATATGGTAGTCGAATTTAGAAGAAGCCCTCATGCAAATGGAGCGTTTTGTTAGTGTTTGTGGATCGTGAGTAATGAGTGGGATATATCTGAAGGGAAAAGGAGGCGAAAAATGTGTTTTTGAAAGGGATTGAGACTGCAGCTGTGCTAGAGCTCTGAGATGAGTAAAGTTGTATGAAAATGTAGGGACAGACGAGAGTCAACTCAGTCAACCCAATAGCGTGGAGTTTTTTAGTTGTTGTCATCCCATCTTCCCATCGGATGGATATCGCGCATCGAGCTCACTTGATCATCATCAGGATGAAAATATAGTCAAAATACGGTTTGAGCGCAGGCAAGACGAAGACGAGAGAGGTTAGGAAGTTGTGGGCTATAACCAAGAGCAGAGAGTGTGAAGGGGAAAAATAAGTACATATATAACTGAGCAACTGTTTAGTAAAGTGGCGGAAACCGTTTTTACGAGTTTTCAAAAGCATGAGAAAAAAATTTTTTCAGACCGTAAGAAACCACACGGTTACTACCCCCTTTTTCTGTTCGCAGTTAAAAACTCATGCAATTTTAACTACAGCAATAAAAATTGACAGCAAGACAAACCCCTACACCTCCGCAGTTTTTGAAGAGGGAGAATAGGTACAAATGGGACATTATTTTGACGGAAACGGTAAATTGGGAGAAAGTCCATTTGTCCGATATTGATATCGGGATTTGTGAGCGTGTGAACCCAACTCCAGAAATGCATATTTGTGTGAAGGAAAACAAAGAGTGAAAGTTCATGAATGATTTTGTAGTATTCCCATTGCCTTTGGATTGGTTGGCTCGTGAGTGACAGGCAGTGCAAAACCGCTTTCCATTGAAAATTGAACTGGTTCAGTTAGTTTTACTGGAAATGGATCATACCTCCGCGTATCGTGACTAATGACTAGTTTCTGTGCTCCAACTCTATCGGATGATGATGAATCAGGCATTATAGGAATCTTCATATTTCAATTCCAGGTAAGTTTTGCTGATTTGTTCAAAAGTAAAAATCCTCTTATCCGGCTATCATAGGGAGTTCTTGAGAAAAGTGTCAACACGAATCCACGAAACACATTCATTTTCATGCAGTTACGAGTTTTCCATTATTCAATCCTCCACATCAGATCGGATACTGTCTTGTCTTGAGTCCTTTTGAGCTTGACGGTTCTGTGAGTACGCGTATCTCTGTTACATGTTTATCACTTTCGTGCAATGCTGGGGAAACTCTTTTTTCCTTTCAAATGGCTGGCAAGAATCCTCGTTCGTTCCCCAAACCATGAGGGAAACGTCCGGATTTGACAAGCTGCCCAGTTCCATAACATCATCCTTGTTGTTATTCCTCTATAATCTTTATATAGCTATATTATCTCTATGAATACGTAGGAAGAGGATGACTACGGGTTTAAAACATAATAGACTCATAATTTTTTCTTTCCATTCTCTATAGGCTATATCTAAAAAAAATTACCTATAATGTACAGTATGGGATCATGATCATGATCATCCACACATCTTTAAAGAATCCAAACAGATCAAATACCTACAGAAACGCTTTCGTGTCACTAACCCCCGTACTTTTTGGAGTGTGTTGTTTTTTTCTCTCGAGTCACATTTAGAATGAACTCGATGAGTGTTGCAAGGTTACAAAAATATCCTTTTAGCACAATATCGCAGTTTTTCTACCACGAGAGAGCCAATATCATCATCATATCATATCCTATTTGTTCCTATGTATATGCTCATTTTAGACAAGCCCATTAATATTTTTTATTTGTCCATTCATTATGCAGCGTTTACGTTTGCTAGGAGTCATATAACTAATGGGGTGTAGGTTAGCCAGAGGTCATCTCCGGTAAAAAGCAAAGATGCTGGGGAACAACAAAGGGGAAAAAAAAGAACGGAATGGGAGATTTGTGGGATTTTGCACAGAAGCTGAAAAAAATATTGTTAGCTATGATGATGTAGATGATGATATAAATGAGCGTGTCGTATATCATCCCACCTCCCACCTCCTTTAAATAATGGATAATGTTTTTTCCACCTGATTCTTACCTCTACTGCTTTCAAAGAAAAGGTCATAATGAAATTGGAAACCCATATTATTATACAAGAGGAAACGCTAGCAAATACGCGGTAGCAGGAGGCTTGACATAGTCATGATCACTTTTCTATCTTTCCATTAGCATAATAAGATCAGAGGCTAGTCTCTTTGACAAAAATCTTTTCACATCACCAATCACAGCCGCCGGTTTGTTCAGGAACCTTAACAGTTTCATAATGTGATCCTCAAATCCATTATTCCCTATTCTTCCTCAATAATTCACCAGGCTGCTAATCATCCTCGAACATTTGAAGTTTGATGAAATTTTGCAAATATTATTTTGGATCTTTTGGCTAAGCATTGTACTTTGTACTTGAACACTGACCTTGTTTCTATGGAGAGATTTCAAAAGCCTTTGTGCTCTTTATTTGTTGGGAGAGCAGTACATCGTATCTGAAGCAATTTATATGTACGTTACATAAATCAATATCAAATAGTGGAACACGAATGACACGACGCTATATACGCTACCAATATGAAATGCTAGCGGAAATAATGAGTTGGTAGAAGACGCCTGAGAAGAGGCTACATGCTATCGATGTATTTTTTTTCGAAATGTAAGTCAAACTTGTATCAAATTAGGACTCTTGTGTCACCCCGCAACGCTTACCGCCACATGTCCTTAACGTCAACAATCACACTCTGTAGCTATCAGACCGGTAGCCGCTAGCTATAAGGTGTAAGTGCAAACGTAACGTAGTTTCCTTTAGGCTTGATAATAATGATGATATATAGGTACGAGTTGATGTGGATACAGGCATAGAAGTTTAGTAGGTTGGACTTGTATCTAGGCTCTTGCCATTTTCCTTTACCTCAAACGCAATCGCAATCACTCGCGACAACTCAACTCGAAGGAAGAAGATGCAGTTATAAAAGATTGACTCTAGTCATTCATTCATAACCATAATCATATCCCTCTGCCTAGTTTTGCTCCTTTGGAGTTGCCTTATCGTATCCCCACTGCCATATATGTACAACTTGTGGAATGAAAATAAAAAGGCTAGCTATAAAAAAAGGAAAGAGAATTCAGGGTCTACTAACTTCTTCATCTCTGTACAATATTTTTATGACTGGGAATGGGAGGGGGAGTGAGTGAGGAAGTAACCCTTTTAGCTAACGTTCTTGAAAGACTCTGATTTTTTTCACTTGATAATCACTTTGAAAAAAAGAATTGGGGAGGCTACCTTATTTCGTAACCGCACAGACTGACAACACCCTCTCCAAATCAAAAATATTTTCTGGTTGAGTTGCCACTCATTTTTCATACATTGGTTAATATGCTAATTCTCTTGGTAGCTTGTTCTTCACTCTTTAAAATTATTTTAGGACATGGCAGCAAATATATATTGCAAGAAAAAAAATCGTTGGA
Source organism: Lepidocyrtus paradoxus (assembly GCA_034696885.1). Taxonomy (NCBI): domain Eukaryota; kingdom Metazoa; phylum Arthropoda; class Collembola; order Entomobryomorpha; family Entomobryidae; genus Lepidocyrtus; species Lepidocyrtus paradoxus. The sequence continues at coordinate 2,332 of JAQGAH010001127.1, read as the reverse complement.
TTGCAACTGCAATCACTAACACTGCTGCTGTTTTTTTCGAGTTGGCTTGTTTTGGGTTTGTGATGTTACGCAGTAATGCACGAGCCACAATTAAACGAAGAGGGAAGGCAAAGAATAAAATAATGATGGTTGCAAATCCATCATAAAATAACCGACAAGAATCCATATTCAAAAGAGAAAAACTGTGTTATTCAATATTTAGTTAACTTTGGAGATGAGATGTTGATGATGATGATCAGCATCAACAGCATGCCAATGATGATGAGCCTGTTGATCATGAGACTCTGAAAACTGTTCATGTTTCATTACACTTTGAAAATTGGCTTGTTTGCTGTAGTCAAGTCATCCACTTAAAAAGAGACTTTGCATGAAATATTGTGTAGTCTTTTGTCAAGTGTGTTGTCTTCGTCGTCATAACATAACACGGACAAATTTTGCTTCATATTATCATCATCATCGTCGTATCTCTAATCGCTGACTGTTGATGTTGTATGTTATGTTGTGATATTTTGTTTCTGAGAGTTGCTGTTGATCATGATGGGGCTGATGATGACGATTTGCAATTTTTTCCTTGATATGACATAAGCACATGAAGCCAGTGTTTGTTTGCATTTATCGTTTATCCCAGCACCACAACTTTATATTGTCATCGTCATCTCGTCATCATCATGAAAAAGTGCAATAGCCCTCGAATCTCACGAACCCATTTCTATTCATGCAACAGATATTTCTTCATCTGAATGCTAATTATGATTTAATATTTCACAAAGCTGTAGTGAAATAATTTCAAGTTGTTGTTTTCCAACTTTGCTAAAATAGTCACTCTTGGAACTGGAATTGGCTTGCCTACATGTTAATTATATTTTTTGGAATTGGAAATACCTTCCTGACATTCCACTGACCTTGTTGGTAGGATGGTCACGTTTACAGAAATATATGAAAAAAGATGAAAATAAAATTGAGTGATTTCGCCATTTGATTATGATTGGCTATGGTGAGCTGAAGTTGGCTTGTAAGAAACTATGTATTATCCAAGAGGAGGAAGGGATGATGATGAGGAGGGGATAAGTGTACTTGAAAGATTATTTCATATCTGCTCATCACCATCAATCACCATATCCACTAATCAGATATACCTGTAGAGTCAGGATATCCTATGATGGGAAGTTCAAGAATGTGGTAAGGCGGATCAGGAGTCTTGATGATTCATGATATTGATTTTCAGCATTTTAATGATGATGATGATGATGATGATGACAGAAAAGTGCCGTCTTGAATAAAAAAAACATGAGAATAGGCACATATTACATCACCTAATGGTAAATACGGTTGAACAAATTCTCCCAACTGTATTACCTAGATTATAGCGATATAATGCTTTTTTAAATATTATTCTATTAGTCGTATATTTAGTTACTAAAAATAGTTATTTTTTAATTTCTACAGAAGGTACCTTTGCATGTTAAAGTTTTACCTTAAAATAATAATAATACTTTATCCAAAACATTCTTCCATATTAATTAACATGACTGTTTTAGTCTCAATAGTAGTGCAGTGGTGAAGCTAGCATTAGTAAACTGAACAATCAGTAGATTGAAGAAGCTATACTGCGGAGGCCGTAAAAGCTGACTGTGACATTGAACGATGAAAACAGAATTAGGAAATTTTACCCGCTGAAAGTAACAAAACATTTTAGGCTTAACATATTGGTTTCCTCAATATTTGTAAAACCATGAGTACTGAAAATCTTGTAATAGAAACAAGCATGAACAATGCCCTATATGAGCTATATTGTTCTATATAAAATCAAGAGAAATACTAAAAAATTCTTATTCTAGATACTAAAAATAAATTCGGTTGATATTGAGCCAGCATAAAGGGCATTGGCATCCGTTAAAGTGAAATAATCCGTTCTACTTTTTGTTAACTTTGTCGTTTATCTCATTTAACACTAAGACTAGGCACCAAGGGACATGGATTATCTAAGGTCCTATATGCTTCAACTAGCATGTAATGTATTCCTCTTTAGTTGTTTTAGTCCATTTTTATGACTTTGGCATGAAAGTAAGTGTCCATGTGTGAGAGGTGAAATGAAACATAAAATAGGTGCTTTTAATTTTGACTTCAGCCTCGTAGGGTTGTCATTGCATTGATGTGTTGATACATACAAGGGAGACCTAGGTATCTTCCTATTTTTCAGCAACGACTTAGAATAAACGGATTAATGTTGAACTTTGGAAAGGAGGAAAGATACGATATACGAGGAGGTTTCAAGAAAAGATGTCATTTATGAAGTTTTCCATTTCTTACAACCATACACGTACTCCGAAGG
>JAQGAH010001126.1:0-18319 GCA_034696885.1 Lepidocyrtus paradoxus | reverse complement strand
ACGTGTTTTAGTCAGGTAAGTTAGATTTACCCATACTGTATCCGGTCGCAAGTTTGTATAGCTGTGGATGGCTAGTTTTGCCAAATATCAGTTTATACTGTCAAACCTAATAGGATTGAAAAAGCTGGATAAGGTACTACAAAATTTTCTGTTCACAATTAGAAGCAGCAAGTGATGTTTCTCTAAAAAATCATACTTATTACCCGGTTATCTACATAAATATTTTACCAATTAACTAAGTTTTATATGCTGTATTCAATGAACATAAGATCATTAAAATCCGGTGATAGGTTTAAGAGCTACAAATCCAACGTGTTAAATGGGATTTTTTATCTTTTCTTGATTTTGAAGCGATATTTGAGACAGGATTGAGATTTCTTACTGTTTTAAGACCTAGAAATGTTCTCCATAAAATTCTACACATGATGATACCCAATATGTATATTGGTTAGCCGTTTTGTTAAAGATAGAATTTGGTTAATTCACAAGTAAAATTTTCTAAAGGTTTTCTCCATTTACATACGTACATTATACAATTTTCTCAAAAATTATTCGGGTAACTCATTTGTTCGTAATCCACACAAAAATTATAACCAATATGAATATTGGGTATCATCATGTGGAGAATTTTGTGGAGAACATTTCTAGGTCTTAAAACAGGAAAAACTTTAAGCCAGTATCAAATATCGCCTCAAAATCAAGAAAAGATAAAAAATCCCATTTAACACGTTGGATTTGTAGCTCTTAAACCTATCACCGGATTTTAATGATCTTATGTTCATTGAATACAGCATATAAAACTTAGTTAATTGGTAAAATATTTATGTAGATAACCGGGTAATAGTATGATTTTTTAGAGAAACATCACTTGCTGCTTCTAATTGTGAACAGAAAATTTTGTAGTACCTCCAGCTTTTTCAATGCCATTCCTATTAGGTTTGACAGTATATACTGATATTTGGTAAATTAAACGATTATAATATTGCTAATGTTTGTGCAAAATTTCAATACATTCGGATGAGTGTTATCTGAGAAATGCATAGTTACTACTTTGCTGCTTTCAATTGCGAACGCCCCCTTATTACAATAAATAGGTCCAGCAGGGCTGGGATTCATGAGAATGCTTGTACTAATGAAGGAATCCCCGTTCATTCGTATCTTGTAAGAAACCTTGGGACCGACGTTGTTCCCACTTAAACCATCAAATACGAGTCCAAATGGGATGTTCAAGACTTCTTCATTTCCAACACGGTGATGTGCTTTTATCAAGTTGAAATAGTAAAACTTTATCATTTTGTCCTCGTTTGGGAAGCCGGTAATGTTTACTATAACTGTGCATAAGGGATCGGATATGGTCAAAATGAGAGGTAATTAGTAATTAATTATATAGATTTATGTTTTTGTAAAAAACTATGAGGAATATACGGCGATCTGTCCTATTTTCTGTTGTTAGATTAAGGAAGTGATCCATCTTTTCAACAAACTTGCCAAGTATCCTTTCGGCAGCTTCCGACTTTGGAGCATAGAGAATCATATTCTTTTGGAAATAGGGTGAATTGAACCTCTCGGTGAGTGTCCCAAGGAATGCCTGAGGGGATAACATCTATGTACATGTTGCATGAATATTTATCAATTTTTAATTGTTACATGTGCTAACCGTCTCATTGTACTCTGGAAACCATGTGTCCACCTTGGAGCCAGAATCATCATAAGTAAGATCGCGAAACCGTGCGTCATACCTTGTGTCACTGTGATTATTAGCGCCATCGTCATCACCAGGCTTGGGAAACTTTGTACCCACATCGTCGGGGGATTCATAGTCACCTGGCTCATCCCTTGATTTCACGTATGCCAATAAAATGGCGACCAAACATAGCAAAATAATCTCCACTGCGGTCAATTTATAATGACGCTTGAAATACAAAAGATTTTTCCATAAAAGGAGGCAAAGTTTCAGCAACATTCTGTGTGATTATTTTGTACATGTCTTTTCTGTAAATTATTCTTGGATTAAGTCAAACTGGGCCTTTATAAAACGCTTTTTGTAAGTAAACGTTTACCGATTAGTTGGACGGTTTGAGCTAAAAAAACATTTGAGTTTGAATGATATATGTTTTGTAAGCATACCAACTAGGCATCTACAGCTATACAAACTTGCGACCGGATACAGTATGGGAAGGTAAAGAAATTTACTACAACACGTGTCGACTTTTGGTGCAATGATTAATGCGGTTGCACTGATGAAATCAGCGTGTTGGTCTGTTTGTTAAATTTTGAATCAGATTTAATTCCATTTTATTACCATTTTAAAATTTACTGCAGCACATGTCGGATTTTCTTGCAATGGTTAATGTAGTTGCACTGATAGAGTTTTTGATCTACTTGCATAATTTTGCATGAAATTTTATCCTATATGGTATTAATTTACAATTTAAAAAAAATTTACCATTTTTAAATATTTTGCATTTTTGATATAAAAACCCGTTACAAAAATATCTGGCTGTTTTCGTACTGAACTTTTAGTGCCAAATGATAATCACTGTTGTGTTCTACACGACCAAAGTTGATTTGGTACAACATTGGTACTAAAAAAAATTGTATCGGGCTTTTAAAATTAGAAGTCAATGTTTCATCTAAAAAATGCATATAATTCTTGCACTTTTTGGCTTTTTTCTGGTGCTGGTGTTAACCAATTGTACTGGTTGACGAACTCGGACCTGCAATTTCTCAAAAATATATGCTGACAGAGCAAAAATGCAAAAAATCTCAAAACTGTAGACGCTATCGTGTTGACGGACGGACAGACTGCCCAGACGATCTTAATAACTTGTGTTTCACCTAACGGTCGCAAGTTAATAATTATTGTGTCATGATGCAGTTTCTACGGTGTTTAATTTTACATGTTCCATCTCATTATGCTTCAAGACACAAAAACTTTAATATCATGCCAAATCCAGATAACAGAACGGCTAAAGAGAAATACATTATAAACTAGTTCCACGAATCTCTAGGAGGATCGTGATCGTGGATACACGAACACGTTGTTCATTCCAAAGCCATTACTAAAGGGAAATACATTATAAGCCATCTATGAACCCCTAGATGCCATACTGGTGGTCTCTTAAAGCATAATAATATGGGACCTTAGATAATGCCTGTCACTTGGTCTGGATATGAAAGAATACAGGGCATCAATATCCATGCATCAATATCACAAATATTGAAAACAGAGATTCCAAGCGTAAAATATATTGTGTTACTCATCTTTTCAACGGCTTAGAATTTTCTAATTCTCTTTTCATTGTTCTCAATCCCCTCCGTAGCATATATAGCTTCATCAATCTGTCGACTGGTCGGTATATTAAAAACCGTATATTAGTCCCTGAACCAATGATTGACCTGATTAGACAGAATGTCATAATTTGTCCCTTCCATAGAGAGCTTTAACTTTAGAGAAACGGCTTTTTCTTTCTGGGGAAAACTCAATTTTGGGTCAATATTCCCTTTGCCTTGGGCCTAAATGGAAGCAAACTGTGTACAATCTTTGTACTCGACTTACAAACTTTCGTACATAGAAGTTCTGGATGAGAAATGTAATTACACACTGGAAACATTCTGAGAAGATTAAAGCTATTAGGATAACTGCTCTGGAGGTAGTAGGCGCAGGTGACGACAACGACGTGGTTAGTTGGAAAACTTTTGCGTAAAGACATCGCGGCACTTGATGTGCAAAACAGCCAACAACTGCAGAAGAACTTTAATGAATTTTTGGTGTGCAAAGCCATTCCACATTCTGCCAAATAGTATACCTAACTCAACGAGAATTCTTATTCTTACCATTCCAATAAGCAGTAGATAATCATGTAATAATAATCATCTTATTCTTATCCTATCATCCTGTCTTCGTATGTACCTGGATTTTATGATGGTTAGAAATCCTTATTTTTAGACTTATATGTATTTAGGACTCAAAACGGGCAATATGGAACAAGCTGAAAGAATGCACAAAGACATGTGTCGAGGACATGCCAATAATTTAGGAATAGTTGTCGGTCCTTCTTCGTGAAAATCTTTATTATAGAAGCTGCGTGTACTTTTTCTTGCTAGAATATCACATCGCCCCACCCGTGAGATATCTCAAGTAAAATAGCAGTAGTAGATAGTTTTTTTACTCATTGCTGCTCCTTCTGAACGATTTTTTCCGGAGAGTTTGCATCATCGACGAAATCTGTTGATATTTTATTTTAAATAGTTTACCATAATTCCAAATGATCAATATATGAAAGTCGTACGGATGTCACCAGCAGATATTGTGAATCTCCAGCAAATTCCTTCAAAGCGTTATTTATGACGGGGAATTGAGCGGATCCCCTCTGGGGATTGGATTGAGATTGGGACTTCGTATAAGGATAATGACAATGTCAATTGAACTTGAATTAATTTCAATGTTACATAATATTTAAAAATACGTTGAGAAGAACTCGTCATAGCCATGTTTTGTTTAAATACTGGGACCAGGTTTTTTTCCACACGTTTTATTACTCTAAAATTATATAAAACAGCTAGGTCACGTAATCCTCATGGAATATATAGACCAACTTACGCAAGTACATAATAAATGTATTATACACATGATCATTTTGTAGAAATTAAACATAGATGTGAAACGATAAACGAATATTTTTTATCGACTATACCTCGATAGACTACAAAGCATAACATAACCCTATCGATTTGCCTTCCATCATTATCATATACATACATTGGAAACTCACAGCATTAACTTTTCTTATTATTAATTGCAGTCACTCGATTACAATTATAATTAAATTCTGGATTCCTGTCATGTACTCCCTTAAACAAAAAAACATTTTAATTATTCCGACATACAATTTGATCTATACAGTTTCCAGATTTCATAAAACCAGCCATTCATCTAAAACTATTTAATTATAACCACACGCTAATCTCGACAATTCATTCACTTAAACACTATTCCCATTTTGATACAAAAATACAAAAAATATTAATTAGCATTTAATAATAAAAGTCTAAATATAATTCTGGCATCTGGAGGTTTGTATTTTTATCATAATTATTTGTTTGCAAAACAATTAAAAGGTAGTTTACACTTTAGGTGTTGTCATCATCATTATCATTATCATTTATAATTATAAAAAAGGAACAACAAAATAATTTGTAGGTTGGTACATATGTATCTATTTGCAAACATCATCATGATCATTACTTCCGTATATTTAATTTTTGATCCATTTTGCAAATCCTCAACAATTATCCAACATAAATTCGCCCACTTAAACAATATACAAAATGCATAGGTAATTAATAACAAAATTAAGCGTCCATAAATTACAAGTCTCCTCTCATCAATTCATTCCGTCAACTGTACTTTTGGGTTAACAATTACCACATTATATTATCATTCTGTCAAAAAATTTCGGGTAATTCCATCCAATCAACTTTTTCTACTCAATACAGGCATTATCACTAGTCCAATTGCACATTCCCCCGACCGCATCGAAACTGAGGGATTTCGGGCAAGCGTAGACCCAACTCCTGATATTTCCGTCATTCTTCTCAGTCGCCGCACAATGGACGAATTGTCTGCAGCTGACCGGATGTGGGAAAATTCCCTTATCCAGGCACTGCACTGAGCCATCAGGTCTCAGACGGATTTTTTCTGAAAGGGGAACAACCGCTCTGGGGCTCCACTTTTGGTCATCGACCAATCCCACGATACTTCCTTCCAAATCAATTGACTTTAGAGTTTGCTGTTGGGGCGCCGGCGCTTGGTGCTGGATTCTTCGGATGCTGCCACTACTAAAGCTATCAAAGCTCCTTCCATACTGAACATTTGGACTGGTGTTGGGAACACTGACGCTACTGCTGCGACGTCGGTAGCTGTTGTCTTCACTTTTTGCTGGGGACTTTGTAATTGTCGTGTGGACATCGTTCTTGTGGGGGTTGTTGGATTTTGTGGTGTGGTTATTTGCGGAACCGTGGCGGGTGTGGAGGTTTCGTTTGGTGAAGCCCTTCTCTGTATGGCCATGACTTCCACCGGAGGAGGCAGTCAAACTGGCAAACTCCTGAGCGCGGAGACCTGTCGTCCTCTGCGTTTGAGATTTGTCGAGAAGATCCTCATATCCTGCTCCCGTGGAGTTGGAAGCCTGATCCTCCTCATCGTCGTCATAATAATAGTAATAATAGTCAGAGTCCTCTTCACCCGACTTGTTTTCATGATCAGCTATGGTGGTGGTTGAAGGTGTGGATGTTGTTGTGGAAGTCGTGGTGGTCGTCGTCGTTGGGGAGACTACAGGCTTGGTTGTTGTGGTAGGTCGGCTCCTTCTCCTGAAGAGGATTGGGGTTGCAGCCGTGGGCTTATCTGAGTACACCGAGTTGTCTGTACTGCTGCTGGTCGTTGTGGAGCGATATCTGGAACGGGAGCGGAGGCTCGAAAGGTCCTTGCCGTTTGGGATGCTATTGGGTGTGACGGAGTTGGAGTAGGCTTTCTCCGAAATGGCACGGCTTCTCGTCCGACTACGAAGTGCTCGTTGGAATGGCTCCGAGGCTCGGGTGACAACTTCATTGTCGCGGCTTGACACGCTACTGCTGATTACATAGAAGGATAGTTTTCGATGCAAAAACAATGCGAAATAATGACCAAGTTTATATTTATGCAGTTATGAGGTTCTAGCTCTGGGGCAAAGCGACATTTCTTTGATATCAAATGATTAATCATGGCTTTCGATTAAGTTTGGGATAAAATTATAGAAATGAGTTGAACAACGGCTTAAATTATTGGGTGGGCTCCGGTCTCATTCTCCCCATTCATGCACGCGCAGTTTTTTTGTCATCTTCATGCACCAAATCTACATTAACTATTATTAAATTACTACGAAAAAAATTATAGTTTAGCCATATAACATGCAATAAATTCGCTAATAATTTACATGAAATCATGTCATAAATCATTCCATTTATACACATGCAGGACCATGCAACAGTCAATATCATATCCACCGTCATAAATCAGGATAATGGACACATCGCATAAAATTATTCAACATTTATCATACACATACTCAATTAAGTAAATACAAATATAACTAAAAGACACTACTTGAAGCAAATTATAATATATTATTTTTATTTCAGCCTAGATATCAATCCAAATAGGGTTGTTTTATACAAAAAAAAATTATCATTTGAAAAAAAATTAATAATTTTCTTGTAAAAAAATTATTATCACACTAAAGCTACTAAAAAAAAGTTAATTAAACTACGAAAGGCAGAGGGAGAGAATGTTTTGGGTGTTCTCAATTTCATTTTTTTTGTGTTGACTTCCATTTCTGTGTGCGCTGTCTGTAGTGGTGTTTCGTTTGATGTTGTTTTGTTGTGTAAATGGTGTTGTTTGTAAAATGTAATTACGTAATTGTGCTGTAAATGATTAAGTAAGTCGATTGGGTTAGATTATATGTTTTGTTTCATTATTTTATCGGGAGATGTGACTAGGTTTCAATGGCATTAGTTGGTGGTCGGATAAAGTGTAAAATTGTAAATGAATATGATGAAAGATTATAACCACCATAATTAATTGTGTCTGTGTAAGTATAATTTTGTTTCTTTTGTCAAAACTCTGTACTTTGATGAATTTTCAATTCATGGTCAGTTTCAAATGTTAGTTAGCAAATGGCGTTAGTTGGAAGTTATTGAGAGGGAAGTTTAAGCGCGTTCTGTTAAATAATGTTGTAGTCAGTAATTAAGTTTCAGACAGTAATAGTTTCTTTTTATTAAGTTAAGACTTATCGCTAATGTCGGGCGGGGCGTTTCGAGTTGAGATTAAATATCATTGCATTAAGTATGTATAGGTTAAAACAAGTCATATTCATAGTTAGTTAGTAGTTTGCATTGCGCTGAGCAAGTTAAGACAACACCAAGCAAGTCGAGGTCTCGTCAATTATATTGTTAAATTATCGTCAAACAAACAAACGAGTCATCATCAAACAGGCACTCATTGTCGCTAACTGTACCTTCCATAACCTACAAAAAAATCCAGAAAGAAAAAAAAAACAAGCAACAAAAATAGAAAAGATATAAAATATTTTAATAATTCAGCCAAGAAATGTTCATTAATTTAGTTTAAATAAGAAAGGGTAATGGAGTTAGGGATAATTAGGGGATAATTTAAGATATATTAAAGTATTTATTTACATGCAAACAAAGTTTGATTCTTTTTCTAATAAATTAAGAAGAAAGGAAACTACTGGTTTGTCAAAGTGTCATAAAAAAGCGGTAAATTCAAAAAAATATTTTTAAAAAAATCCTAAATCCCAATCCATTTACTAGTTTCCCCTTATGCCATATCATTCCAGTATTAAAATTATGCAAATTGTACATCGTAAAAAAATAATTGTCTTGTTGGATTGATTGTCCATTATTTTCACATGTTTTTTGCAAGTATAGTTATGTTTGTATTTAATTAAAACTTTCAGTTTAGCTCGTTCCAGCCAAATATCAACAATTTTATCTCAATCAGTTATAAAAAATTATCATGTCATGTTCCGTATTCTGTAATTTCGTCCAATCATGTAAATATATGTGAGGTATTGTATCCTTTAAAAAGCAATTTTAGACAGCGATATATTTTAATTAATTAACAATTAAACCGGATATGATCTCCATATTATGTTCATACATTTTTCAAAAATGTTCAAGCAAAATATGTTAATTTATACAAAAATATATATATATTTTACATTTAATGGTGGTGGTGGGTTTGCCGTTGTTTTTCTCGATTATTTTTTAATGCAAATTAAAAGGAAATTAATGAGTGGACCAAAAGCTTCCGGATGATTGGTGAAAGCTCCATAATTAAAAGTGAGAGTCTACTTGTTCATTTTGGTGAAAGCCATGTCGGAAAATTAAAAACAAAATGCTAATTGCAATTGCAAAAATATAGTAGTAAAATGTTAAATCACTTTTAAAGTGTGATTAAATATGTGCCTAGTAAAAAGTTTGCGTGTGCATAATATATGGGCTGGTTGGATGAAATGGGGGGAAAGGTAAAAAGTGTACAAAAATGTATTAATTTTTTTATGCATGAAGTGGTCACCTCTCGTCCTTAGAAGATTGGGAGCTGACAGCATCCGGTATCGGAGTGGACTGGGTTCTGGCCCTGGTTGAGAAGAGATTTCTCCTATTGCCCCCGGTAAAGTTTCTCGTCTTCCGAGTACTTCCCGTGCTGCCCTCCTCTTGCGCTGGGATGGTGGTATCGAGGGTCGTTTCGGATGTGGAGGTTGCTCTGGATGAGGAGGTGGATCGAGTCTGGGTTGTTCTCCTCGTGGGAATGCGAAGTCTTGGCTTGGAGGTGGTCTCATCGGGAACAGCCGACTCGGTTGTTGAGGTGGAGACACTTGTGGAAATTGAAGTGGAGACGAAGGGAGTAGTCTTTGAGGGAGATCCAGTTTCTTCTACTATGGAACCCTCATCGTCAACTTCTTCGCTGTCGCCTGTGTCATCTTGCGTTTCGGCGGAAATCTGTGGATGGAAATTAGCAAACAAAATTTTTATCAACAAATCGAAACAGCAGAAAGGTCATTATACGGATGATGGTTGATTTGGGAGTAAACATTGATGGCACGTATTCCGTTCGTTGCCCTCCAATGTTTACTCCCGAATCATAATACATCGCACAAAACAAGAAACACAAGCCAAATCTAACAAGGCCTACAAACATAATATCTCAGCTTCCTAAATCAACAAAGGCGTGCGTAGGCTTTGTTTGTTTTCCAGCATTTGAATCATCTCACCTCTTCACTCTCATTTCCAGTCTCCACCGCCTTCTTCTCATCAACTTCCAAGGCTTTACCTTTTGGACTGTCTGATGACGTACTTCTCCCACGGGTTAGTTGAACGTATCTATAAAATCAAAAGAAAGTGGAGCGCGAGGTGCACAACCAAGATTAAAAGTTGCTCATTTATACCTCAGCCAACGTCAACATAATGTATGCCCATACCAGTGTTAATATCTCGATGCATTGATAAGGTTAGAATTGATACCATTACACTTCTCTTTTTCAAATAAGGAACCGTGACAAAAAAATAGTTAAAAATTGCAACAGAGAAATTTTACAATGACATTTGCTTTACAAATTGGGGTATTGTGAGATGAGATGGGAACCCATTTGCTATTTACAAAAAGCACAGTTGTACCAAATCAAAAACTTTATAGTTTAACAAGCAATTTAACTATGCCCATCCCCATTATCTCAAAAAATTAAACTTTCGTTCAATTTAAAAAAAACAGCCAAAGTAGTTCATCTGGAATCAATAAATTCAAAAACAAAATGCAACCGGAATCCCAAGTTAAGAATCATACATTGTTTATTTTACATTTCCAATTCATGTTTTCATACAAAATTACAATACGACATACCTGAGCCGACCCGTTTGCGTGCTTACAGTGCCCTTACTGCTGGTGGAGTCCCCCACCACCGTGTCAACCGCCCCAGCCCCACCTTCAACAATGCTAGTTCCAGCGACACGGGCATAAGGTCGGCTAATTGTGATATAGCGGTTACTCCCCTTATTGTCGCTATTTTGATTATTAGAATTAATAGGACTACTACTACTCAACAGTCGAGCTACAGAGGAGGATCTAGGATTATTACTATCTTTATTAACAGCGCCACCGTGATTGGAATCTTGGATGTCGTCGTCATCGCCTTCTTCATCATCATCATCATATTCCAGCTCACGGCTACTACTATTGTCATCTGCGTCAGGCAGTAAAAAAGCGTCATCATTACTGTATCGCACTACGACAGAGGTCTCCGTGCTACTAGAGGCTACAGTGGGTTTTCTAAAGCTAATTGTGTTTCGTGTGGGGGGTGCTTTCGTGGTGGAGGTGGAAGGGGATGGGGGAGGGGTTGTGCTAGTGGAAGGACTTGTGTTTGGCTTTGTGCTACTACTACTACTGTCACGGTTCTTATTGTTTCGGGAAAGTGTCACATACTTTTGTCTCAAAGGTGTGGAGGAGGTCTGTGTCTTGGAGGACTTGGTCGTTTCTTTGTCATCATCCGTCTCCTCTTCTGTCATATCGGCGGGCTTCTGAGGATTCCGGTTCCGCTGGATTGTCGTGTACTTGAGGTTGGTGGAACTGGAGGAGCTGGAGCCGAACCTGGGTCGATTGGAGGAAGAGGAGGAAGTCGTTGTTGGGGTGAACCTGTTCCGGGTATTGAGGGATGAGCTGGAGGTGTATTTGTTGGTTTTTGTCTGGAAAATTAGTCAAATAATTTAGTAAAAGAGGTTAATTGCAGTTATTAAAAAGTCATTGATGAGAATGCAGGACAGTTTGACAGTTACCTTATCTTTATCTTGCTTATCAAACTCCGCAGCGGCAGCAGCAATGCTTGGATTTTCTTCAAAGAACTTCTCGAGTTCCTCCACCCCTCCGAGCTTCTTAATCAACCTGAGCAAATCCTTGATATCATTTATTTCGCTTACTGATCTACCGCCGGAATCCTTTCCATCATCCTTTCCACTCTTTCCATCATCTGAGTCCTCCTCCTCCTCGTCATTATCGTCCCCTTCATCATCCCCATCCTCATCGTCATAATACTCATCATCATCATCTTCTGGGGCCTGAGTTGTCGTTGTTGTAGTCGTCGTTGGCCTCGTGGTGGTGGTGGTTGTTGTTGCTGCAGTGGTAGTAGTGGCTCCAGGTTTGCATGGGACGTTTCTTGCGTAATCACAGGAATCCGTATGCTTATTAAAGTAGAGTCCAGCAGGACAGGTGAAGTGATGAGCGACGAGTCCAAGGCCTGGGGCATCAAGACACCAAAAGTACTTCTTGCACTCTCTCGGATGAGGAAAGAATCCGTCCTCTTTGCACTCAAAGTCCACACCTGGATCTGGCGTCGTTGGAGGCGCCGGTGTATTAAACGGACTGAATGTTGGAGCTGGTGTGGTTGTGGTCGTTGAAGTCGTGGTGCTGGATGACTTGTTACGGTTCTTATTCCTCTTATTCTTATTCCTGTTCCTCTTCCTCCCCTTGGAGTTCTTGGATGAGCCGGTTGTCGTTGATGGAGGGGAGGGTGTGGTATACCGCCTATTTGCTAAGCTCAAGTTGGAGAACCGATTCCTGGCATTGGTGTTGCTACCAGTGCTGGAGGACCCTGTCGATGGCTTCGAGAAGCGTGAGGCAAGAGACGTGGATGAATGCCGTTGGGATGATGTGGAACCCTGCCCTGGAGTGTCTCCAGTATAGTACGCGGTTTTAGCGGACTCAATCAGTGGGAATGGCTTTCCATGACAGGTCCCTCGGAAGTCGTCATTGTCAACGGACCAGAACATGATTCCTCCCAGGCCATTGTCCTTTACCCATTTACCCTACAATGGACATAACATTTATCATTAGAAATCGCCATTGTTCCCCTTTTGCAAATAGATCCCCCACTGTTCGAAAGTATTTGCTCCCATATGCGTCAATAAAATTCTACACATAATTGTTGACAGAACAGTGTGGCTTTGTTCAAGTGATCGATGTGGCGAAAAGTGAAGTCACGCTTTTGCAATGATGCGTAGGAGTATCAGCCCACATAATCTGGATGGAGGATCCTCTCAACAAACATAATGAACACATTTTTAGAGCACACGGATCCTCTGAAAATTAAATGGATCTGATCTCAAAGTGTCAAAAATTAACAATACACTAGCTCAACGTGAAAGCACACGTTCACTCCACTGAAGAGCCCAACTTCCGCATCCCTGTTCTAATCCAATTTGGACTATTTGACTTTAAAAAAAGTTACGTAACCTCTGCCACATTATGAGGATGATATAGTCACTTACTTTAATTCCCATAATGCGAGGATCATCATAGCCAACCCATTGGTCCCCATTGACAGCATGAGGGCCTTGTATTTCACTATTCCCATTCTCGACACGCCATTCCCCAGATTTGACTCCTTCACAGACCTACGAAGACAAAAAGTAATATTGGATTATAGAAATAGGCTCATTGTTGCACTTTTTTCTATTATGGAAATTTTGCATGCAAAAGATAATCTTTCTCGTGATGGAAGCATCAGTCAAGTCAAGTGTCAAGCATTTTTAACAAGTCCCCTCTTTTTTCTCTCATTACATTTCTTAAAAAGAAATTAAACTCAAGTCATTCCTCACTCTTTTCATCTGTATAATAGACACGGATGATGAGGACGATTTGGACAGCCACCCCAGTTAATTATATTATCCTATTAACTCTGCACACGAACCAATAAAGGAACGAGACGAAACTTAAAATTTTTAGTTGAGGAAGCATTTGCGACTCCTTCACTTCACATTTCGGTTTAATTCGTGTTGAAAATATATTCAAATGAAATAGCACGTGTAAATGTAATAGTCTTCATAATTAAGTGGATTGCATAAGTACCCCATACGAATGTGAGAAAGGGTCCACGAATAAATGCTACCAAATTAAAAACGAGACGGGGAAATAGAAGTGAAATGAAAAACGCTCATCATCATAATCATCATCATCGTAAATTTAACTGAAGAGAAATATTTACTAGAATAGTTAGCTTATGGTGCTCTGTCTTTCATCATATCAGTCATAAATCATAATCATTCATCAATAATATCGTTTTCTAAATGCTCATCATCATCATCATCATCCATCTCTGTCTCATTTCCTCTTTTGTCAGGTTGTGAGCGATATCGCTGACAATGGACAATAAGCGCGGTAGTAAAACATGAAGAAAGGTTTTAATCGCTTTTAACTCTACTTATTACAGACGCTCAGTATTGCCCCATTTGCTACTATGTAGTCACTGGGAGCTGGTGAGAATAATATAAATATTCTTCCTCCTTTCAATTGTCAAAGGAAGATAAGTACCTTGTCATGATAAGTATATAAGGATGAGCATATCAGGGTAATAACAATAACGTTTGATTCGCTACAATATATTTATTGCACTTCCCATTAGAAAAAGTGTTCGGGGGAAGATCCGTCAACACTTAATCATTAAGTCATTCAGTTTCCGTGTGGTCATTATCATCATAGTTTTGTTGAAGCATTAAAAGAAAAAAATGGATAGCACCTTCAGCTAAGGAAACAATAGGGGAAAACGGAAGGAAGCTCAGAGTCTTAACAATGGGTAATGTATTGACTCTGTAGTTATCATTGATATACATTAATTAAAATTTAGAAAAAATGGAGGCAATTACGATTATATTTTTTCACATTATCAGTCGGAGATAATAATCGGCAGCGCGTGCATAATTGTCCAAGTCTATTCATAATGCAGAGGTAATGATAAGGGGTAATGATGCATTAGTTAACTAGCTATTTGCATACCTCATAATAAGCCAGGTATCCCGGTTCCTTCGTGAACTTCCCCTTGGTTCCAGGTCCTGAAGCTGGAGCATCAACATCATGACTATCGGTATTGAAGAGAGTGTATGATCTTCCATAAGTTGGTAGTCCAACGACCAATTTTTCAGCGTCGGCTCCTTCTTTCAGGTAGTGGTTGATTGTGTATTCCTGAAATCAATTAAAAAAGTTTTGTAATGACTCGAGGTGTTGTTGTAGGCGGACTTGTGATGATGAAGTGGTTGATGCATTTATCTGGGTGTAGCAAACTTACAACCTTTGAAGAAGTTTGAGAGTAAAGTGGTTTTGTAAAATGTCAATAAATTTCCACTTACGATATTGAGCTGTCCTTTCCAATCATATTCAGGCAGTCCACCGCGGGCCTTGAGCGGAGCGTGATGATTCGCGTTGGGCTCTGTTGACGCATGATAATCGTAGGTGAGGAGATTGAAAAAGTCCACATTTCTGGAAAACAAATCGTGAAAGTTTTGGATTATGAGACTCATTTAGACTCATTCATGAATTCAATTTTATTTTGCCAAACAAAGTCTAATTTATTATGCAAGATCGAGAATGAGCTCATTTGTCAAGATTTCTAAATTGCAATGTCAATAGCCCCCATATCCCAAATACCAAAGGGACACGGCCTAAAATGGTCAATCGCCGGCAACTTGACAGACAAAGAAGAAAACTAATCTAATAAACCGTCATAAATTACATTTCAGCCAAAGTCACTGTCAACAATGAGCATACGCAGCCATTCAAAACCTTCAGAAAATTATTCACCTCCGTCGGCCAATTCAGTTCAGAATAAAAAAAGTACATTTACCAATGACCAAACTTTTATTAAAATAAATTCCATGTACCAATATATAAATGGCCGACAAGCACTCCTGCCCAGTGCCCCCCACTCCACTCCCACATTTTTTCTTATCTTGGTTCGTAAAGCCGACATGTCACTCGATCCAACACCGACGACATTTTTATATGTTTGATGGCAAACTCATTTTTACCAAGTTTAATCTCCTTTTTATTAACTCCATTACCTAATGTTAATGACAGTTAGTTAGCAGTATACTTTAATTTAATTAGGTCAGGTACAGATGGTAAAAAAATGTAACGTTTTTTATTATAAGTGGACGTGAACTGCATTCGCAGTCGTTCAATGAGTTTGTCTCCGTCAAAGTTATCATCATCATCATATAATGTCGCTTGCTGGTTGCTAGATCGTGTAAATCTGATGGCAATTAATATTGGCGATGTGAATGACCTCTGAAAAAAGGAGCAAGCCATGCCATGGCATGACATTGCTGAAACTCTGTAATTATTTATTACACTTTGTAAGATTGTCTAAGTATGTTTTTTAACGTTACATTAGAATCTCATTGTAATAATGGTATAACAATGTGTGATATTTCGTTACAAATGTATCAGCAACGCCTCGCTGGTGGGGTTGTCACCTTGAAATGTGACAAATGAGAATTCGGTACCTAACTGACAGCTTGTAATGTGTCGATATGTTACATAAGGCAATGTTAAAGAAACTTTATGATTTTTTTAAAAAAAACTGCTTATTTCACACCTTTGTGTTGATGGGCGAGCTTAAAAAAGTGTTCAGCCCTGTGAAAATTATAATTATTACTTGAAAATTCCTCCAAACTTAGTGAAGAATCATGAGGTCTTTAAGTCATGTCCTAAATCCTTCAAATTCATTATGGGGGAGCAAGAAGATAAAATGAAGGGCCTGAGCTTATCTGCTAAGAATTCTAAATAGCATCTCAGCATAGAAAGTTATTCTAAAATCGAATCTGGCATGCAGTTACCTGGCGCAGTCATAATTCTTGCTTAAATTGAAAGATAACCAGCAATGTCAAAATGTCAATTTATAATCGGTTTAGGAGAATGACTGACCAGCGTTAATAATACATATGCTGATCGCTGCTTGAACATGCATACAGCCAAATTGACAATTTGCAAATTGCAACTTTTACAACTGACGATATCTTTTATGGATTAACTTATGCATCATTGCACGTGACATGTGACACACGTCAATGATGTTGTAATTTAGCATAAGGAGGATTGAATCCAATCCATAATCCATTTGTAAATCTGTAATTCTATCCTACATCATAAATGATTCATGATGGACCGTTGGCCGAAATGAAGAAAAATTCGCAATTAAAATTTAAACTGCCCTGTTGCACTCACTCCATCACATCATAAAAAATGAGCATAATGCCATGCCTGATTTGCAATATGACAATATTCTGTTACAAAACATTAAAAAATTTTTAATGATAAGATAGAATGCACTCACAAATTACAAAATTATACCATAGGATAAATAATATTTATGGTTAGTTATATCCCACCTGTGACAATTTTCAATGACGAGCTAAATTACACTCGATATCATTATTGCCATTCATGACTCATGAATCAGCAGACAGTCGGAATTCCTAATGATTTGGAATGAAACGCGCTAACAATGTAACAAGCAGAATGGCTGATGATGATGATGATGATGATAACCACATGCCTAAGCTATTTAGCATTCAGCCCATATTTTCCATTGTTGAAATAGGACTAAATAAGGATGCATTATGCATTCCACACAAAGACATATCTTTGGATGATGTAAGTAAATTAGCAAGTTTAGCTCGAGTATAAATAAGGACTCGAGTTTGACAATTGAATCACAATCACACCTCATCATTCACCAAATTGAAAGTCATGCATAGTCACTAATTGAAGACAAGCGTTTTTCCACGTCTTTCAACAAGCCTTGTTGAATGGGCTGGGAAAAGGTTTGAAATGGAAAGGGGAAGTAAATTGGATAAAAAAATGAACTACAACTCATGCTTAACTACTATATGGTTTCACGGTTTAGCCCCAGAGCGTCCAGCGATTAAGGACATTTGTTTACCATTGAATCATAGTAATTGTGACAAAAAAAACTGACCATTAGCCATCCAATTTGTTCAGTGACTGTGTGATTATCTTATATTATTAGTACCTTCAAACAAGGTACGTGTAATCGTAATACACGTGGGGACAGCTTAATTGGAAGGTTCCACGATCAAGGCTGTACCCACAACAGAAGTACACTGACAATGAGGGTGGACACCGGTCTTTTGTCATGAAACTGATTATTGCTAAATTAGTTTGATATTGAAAAATACATTCCTAATTATACATGGCAGCATTGAAATTTGAAATACCTAATTAAGGCTAGTTCTTGCAAATACCTTGGCTCAGCACAGCAGGAAAGAGAACGAACTTATTTTAGTTCAAAACGAACGAAAATACTTAGCCCAACAGAACAGTTTCCGCTAATGTACCTAGACAGTTTACTAAATAAATTACAATTTCCCTCACGTAACGAAAACACCGCGTTATCTTATCTTGACATGGAAAGTGATGCCGTTTGTCAAGCTACAACTGTCATATTTATATCTCATACCCTCCATAAATTTTCAATTAAAAACGCCCACTCTAACAACCCCTTGAATCATAATCTTGAGAAATTAACACTGACTTGAATATTAATTACTCCAAAGTAAAAATTCAAAACAGCCAAAACAGAAATAATGAAATGTAAACACACCCGTGGGGAAAGGAGGAGTTGTGAGGTCGCCTATAGGCCTGGTGATCGAGTTGGGCATGGCGGCGGTGGCTATTGTTGAAGCATATTTTAAAAATTTACGACGGATAGATATGGAAAGATTATAAATATGAATGGTATGGTAGGACAGTAATAGTCATACTTAATTGTAGTTAGTTTTAGCTTTATGTGGGAGACAGTCCAAGACTAAAGTCAACAATCCCCTTTCCCAGCCCACATTGTTAATTGCTTTGGTACGCTTTGTTTGTTTGCTGTTGTGTGGCTGGCGGCTTCAAGCTGAGCTACTTTTAAATATTTGT
>JAQGAH010001125.1:0-18320 GCA_034696885.1 Lepidocyrtus paradoxus | reverse complement strand
GACGGACGGACGGACGGACATTCTCCCAGTGAGTAGAGGGATCCTATTACGCAGCTTTATTGAGCTGCGTAATAAAGTAGCTGTAGCTGCGTTAAATCGACAAGCCTCCTTGGAGGAATACTAATATTTGCTGAAAATCTCCCTACTTTATACAATGGTACGATTGCGATCCTTTTCCTTCCGCATCTGAGTCCCCTTCAGTGCTACTCTTAGTCTTAATGAATTTTTCAGGTGTATAAAGTATAAATTATGAGGGATATGCGAGAAGTTGGAAAACACTGAATACCTAGGACTTAACTACAGAGAAAAGCGCCATTACCCCATTATAATAATAAGTCTCACTCTTATCACATCACACTTTTTTAATGGTCTTTACAGGTGTGATTAATTGCACCATAGTGTATGAGGCTCTCTCACTCTCACTCCATCAATTTCCCCTTTTTATGACGGTGGCGCCAATCCATCAAGCCAGGAGGGATGGCGGATGGCCAAGCCCAAACCAATTTTTTATCTCATAATTTGCTGCAACTCATTTTTAGCAGCAATTGACGGACAGCGCGAGCCTCCACATGTGAAACGACCTGCGAAAATTGCGGTGCTCGGTTTATAGGTTAGGAGGAGGAGGAAGGAAGGAAATGAAGTAATAATCTCACCATTACCAACGTCATCATCAAGTCAACCAATTTGGCTAATACTGGGGCGCTTAATATGACAACAATGTACGGAATATGAGACAGCTCTATAGCATATTTAATTTCATATGCATTAACAATTGGCACACAGATAAAGCCCCCAAGCTTAATTATATAACACAATCCATTGTCCTACTCCCATCTTAATTAATAATTAGACCTCTCATTCAATTGCCCAGAATTAAGTAACAGAAATTACAAAGGGAACTGTGGCTTGTTTTTTTCCCGATGAATACTCAGAATTGTTCAATCCCAATTCAAAATCTGCACCACACACGGTTCCCATGAGATAACAATGATGTTGGCAGAACCTTATTCCTAGTTCTTCCTGTGCAGGATTTTTTTATTATTATTCCTCCTACAACTATTAGGGAGAACTATCATGTAGTCACCTATTCTTCTGTACGTGACAAGAAAATTCATGTTCCTGTCTTCTCCCTTTTGTGTTAACAGTCCCATTCACAAATTGTCTGCAATCATAATCAACTATGAAGGGAGGGCTTTGAGACTATAAGGAAGGACTCCTATATATCAGGATGATGATGAGGATGATGATGAGTCCGAGTAGCAAATATAATGATTCTGCCCCTGTTTTACTTTAGTTGGCTTTTACAATTACAATTAGCGGAGGAGTCATGAATATATTGACTCCTGTTGAGCATTTTAAGCACCGGTTTAGCATAGCATAAGTTATATGGCATTTTACTGTCCCCGTCTTATGACATATTACGTGCTAACTAAAGCGTAATTGCTTCATTTATTAAAAGTGAACTCTCCCCACATCATCATCATTATTCCAAGTACAATCGCAACAATAAAGATTAGCCTGTGATGTAACAGTGTTATTGTGATATGAACAATCAGCATTAGGGCTAGACAACCATATAACCACAACAATATCCGTTTTCTCCATTCATCCTCCTCGTCATCATCATTATTATCATCATCATCACATATAGTTCATTTGGACTACCGTCTTGTTCATCATCATCATCATTATCATCATCAGCCCAGGTTTTTTCCTGTAAGGTACCGCGTCGTGTGTGTGCCCCTTGTCTGAAAACTGTCTGAAACGAACTTATTTTATAGCCTATTTATTTTATTAACTTTCGATAACAATGCATACTAAGTATTATGATATAGTGTCGCGACTTGGTCGGAATGACAGATAAGACTCGTCGTAATTGTGTATTCATTCGAATTTTTATGCTTTATCCTATCACTCTCATTTACAATAAATCGTGGAAAAAAATCAGAGGCATTTTAATAAAGTTTTACAGGTCAGTTTTTTTTATTCTTCTTCCAATCAGGCACGTATATATTTTAAGATAACTTGTCACCAAGCCCCAACCAGTGGCAATGTATCATGTTGGAAGACAATGGCAAAGGGAACAAAGGATTTCATATGCCAACTAACTTTTTAGCAGGACTCCTATCGCGTGCTTTATGATATCAGAGAAGTCTGCCGTTTGTGGTTGAAAAAAAAACAGGCTGAAAGCTATTTAAAATGTTATCTTTTTTATGGCTTCTAGTATTACCTCTCATAATAATCATCCTCGTCTCATCTGCCCATCTTACCTACCTCACCTCATTCCCTTTCCTTATTGTCCTCGTCTTCAGGTTTTTTCCATGTAATCGAAGAAAAATTATGATATTACTTAAACAGAGTTAAATTACAGGGTAATTTTTATGTAAAGCACGTAAATTGTACCTTATGACTGCGGTTGGTCGTCGTGTTGGTCGACTACCATATTTTTTTGAATGTGGTATAATATCTGCTATTAATATTGAAGCCGTCTTATGACTTCCTAGACATAAGTTGACGAATGAATGAATGAGTGCCGGACGTCAAGTTGGATGACAGGACTAAGGCTCATTTAGTAACTTATGTAAATGGATTAAGGCACACGTGCTCCAAGCTCCCTGCTGTATAATGCGGTGTTTTACGGAAAACAAAAGCAGAAGTGCGTAATGAACGTTGCCGAAATCAATTCATTTTCTTCACATTGTTCTCATGAAGTAAACCTGTGATTTTCCTGGGAACGTTTTTGGATGGATCGTTAGCCCTTGGTAATTTATTGGGAGGCAAATGAGGTCAGACGTGCTTTGCCGTTGGACACATTTTGTTATTGTGTGGTCGGTCACAGTTAAAAAGATGAATGTCCAACGGTGTAAGTTGCTACATGATATACTCGACGTCAGACAGAAATTGGGTAAACTGAGCGAAAAGCTACTGATGTACGACTACACGTGACTTGACTAAAAAGGTGGATTGCTACTGTAAAAATATCTTGGGAAGAGACTCAAACTCAAAAATCGATCCTCATTTAGCACATCATCGAACTCAGCTTTTGGAACAGAAACAAAAACAGTTAGCTAAAGTTAAATGAAGGTAAAGTATGTCTATTAAGGGGGCTCTTGTGAGCTATTAGATGGTTTTATTGGCAGGCTTGAGCAAATTTATGAATTTGTAATTGGGCTAAGCAATAAAATGGTAATGCAATATGTGCCTAAGTACTTAATGATTTTATGAGGCTAAATGGTCCAATATAGAATCCTCTTATGTGATATAAGTACATGATACAATAACCTTTCACCTCGTAATAAATGAACTAATAACAATAATCATAATCGACAACAATGCGTAGTACGGGATGACGAATAGTTTTAGCGCTCGACCTCATATAAGTAGGTATGGGAGGCTTTGTAAGAACGAAGATGAATGTGGCGACTTGGAGAGCAGTTTTTCGAATGTC
The DNA here is from genome assembly GCA_034696885.1 of Lepidocyrtus paradoxus. Taxonomy (NCBI): domain Eukaryota; kingdom Metazoa; phylum Arthropoda; class Collembola; order Entomobryomorpha; family Entomobryidae; genus Lepidocyrtus; species Lepidocyrtus paradoxus. The sequence goes on along the minus strand of JAQGAH010001125.1, from coordinate 14,872 downwards.
ACGATTCCCCAGCTGCACTATCATCATGATCATCCTCGTCATCCTCATTTGAGTCCCATTTGCGTCGAAGGAGAATGCAATTGCACTAATGCAGTAATATGCAATTTTGTAATGATTATTTTGGAATAAACAGCCATATCCACATCATCATTCTCGCTAAAGATAATTCTTAATGGAGGCAGCACAAATTACAAGTGCAGAGGCAAAGAATAAATAGGAAAAATATGCGTTGGTCATCATGAGACATTGAGGTATTTTTTTACTATGGCTAGTTTCACCGCGTCCCTTGACCTACACACCAAAGCACGATTCCATTTCGCTCGTCATACTCATTCGTTAATTGTCAATTAATCGATAATTGCTGCTACTGACGATCACTTTTGGCTGCTCATCCATGCCGAATACTGATCACCTTTGGATTGTGCTTGGATGATTTGAAATGCAATGAAATCAATATAAAAAAATGAGCAAAATCATTTCAAAAGTTTGCACAAATCACATATTTCTAAATTGCTGACATGTGCTCGCTCACTTATTAAACACTTTTAATTTCGTAATGATTAGAAAAATTCGCCAAAAAAATTATCAGTAATCGAAAGGACTGCTTTCGGGTTCCATTAAAATTATTTGCATTAACAAGTCTTTAAAATAAGTAAATATTTGAATGAAAATACCTTCTACCAAAAAAGGACTCTTTTTATGATTTTACTGTTGATTGGTGGGCGATATCACCAGTTTATTGGTTATTGCGAGAGAAGTTGTCTTCTAATCTTAGAACTAGAACGAAACCCAGAGATTTTTATTTTTTCTGACATTATTTGGGGGAAATGGCAAATGATATCATTCCCAGCCAAATTTATGGGTTGGTGCTCATCCCCAAGCTAGAAAAAAGCTATTTCGACTAGAAATTTTCTTTCAATCTCTGATCATGATCATATTTTTTAATAGGCTTGAGAATAAAAAATGAGAAGAATGAGCATAAAAGGGACGAGATCCTGTTAGAAAAATGGAAATATATAACGATATGTAAATAAAATTTAGAAAGCCCAACAAGCACTACAAGATGAGAATTGGCAATAACAGATTTGAAATTACTTAATAGGAATTCGTCCTCTCCTCCATCAGCAATCTGTCCCATTGAGATGGGGATCAGGAATATAATGAAACCGCGATGTTGTAACAATCACTAAATGTTCTGCCATTTTATTTTCTCATTCATGTGCAGACATATAATGTCAACCTTTTTCTGCCTTTAGTACCCTTATCATAATCATCTCATCTTCATTTCAAACCTGAAAAGTGATAATCTTGGCAACATTTCCAAATCCCTAAAGGACTTCAAAAATATAAAACATGAATTTCAATTATTTTAACTTGGCTGCTAAATATAAATTACATTTTTAACGACAAGGGTCGAACTCTATTTAGCTCGTTATAATTGCGTAAGTGGTATAAAATAAGGGGGAACCAGCTAGTTAAATAATAAGCTGAGAGATGATTTCTGCATGTTATTAAATGAGTTCAGCCATTACCCTGCCGATGGCAAGACGAATGCATTGAAAACAAAATGGCTTTGTTGTGATGATATAATCATACCTAAGTGAATTTGGAGGAATAATATTATTAAAATATTATGAATGAATTTTTCCCCTTTTATTTAACAAAATTGTGCAGAATGGTCTTTTATAACCTTGCATTTTCCGACTAAATGTGACTTCATAACTCTGTGCTGAATGACAACGGCACGAGTGCCGCATGCTTAAAGGGATTCTAGGGATGTTTGCTAAATGAAAACAAATAATAAGTGTGTCTAACACAACAATGACATTGATCCAAACAAATGATCCAAAGCTGCCATCCAAAAACATCAATTCAGCTCATCCAACGGCAAAACTGCTTCAAAGTAGGCAAAGTGCGCAGCCCAGAGAAGAATCTGCATACGGGCTGTCATATAGTTCATAAATTTGAATGACAAATGACAAAACATGATGCTCACGTCATGTGCCAAGTATGCAAGGGAACTTTTTTTAATTTCCCCCTTTCCCCTCTCTCCCTGATATAATGTCTAACAACGATAATTTAAAGTTGGGGCACGTACCACTTTAGCAATGACATGGAATCATCTTGAAAAAAAATGTAGATTGATAAGGGAAATATAGAGATCACTTTCCATTTTTCACTAATCAAAAGCATTGTCTTAAAGTCATGCCTTGGTTCAAGTACAAACCCGTCGTAAAAAACGGATTATACCTTATTCCCCAGCTGTCATGAAGGGACTGAAAACAATAAAAAGTAACAGTTTATGCTTATGCGGAGGAGTCAAAAAGTCAGGAACTCAACGCAACCTTAAATAATTTCTGAGATTTTTCGTTTGAGCAAATAAAATAACTCATTCCACCCATCATCATTGTACACCTCTGTTTAGCAGGTACTTAGGCAAAGTACCTGTGCACAAAATATCAAAAGGAGCGTTATGCCGCACTTCAAAAAGAATCATTAATTTGGAGTCATCCTTAAAATGCGATTTTTTTTCTAAATTTAATGGGAACAGATAAAAATGTTTTAATTCGGCGAAGGCAATCCCTGAGATATATTAGAAGATGTCACCTAAATTAAAGAATTTCGTGAGAACAAATCCCCCATCTTGAACACATTTTTATTGCCGGCTTATGAAAAGTGTATGAGCATTTTTTTATCTTTTCAATCATTTTTTCCATTCTTCAGCGCAACTCCATTTCATAATACTTAATTATTGAATTGATGATTTACACTTAATTAAAATAAGTAGTTAAAAACTGTCTCAAGTTTACCACAACCTCAAAAGTATTGTTGTTTCATCTTCAAACATTTTTATGGATAACAAGTCTTCTGAAAATTTAGAATTATCGCGTTTTTCATAGCAAACTCGTCAAGATAAAGAAGATGAAAGATGCATTGGATTAATCCTTCAAAGTTTGGAATTTCAGCCACGAGATTCCTAAAATCAGTTAAATTTCCATTCTCATGTTTCAGGTATGTACTGAGATTTGCAGAAAATCTCTTACAAATGTGAATTAGAATTAAGGTTAAAAAAAACTTAACATTTATATATGTAAAACTAAACATTGCATCAAGACATATAAATAGCTAATGGGAAGGGAAGTTGATAAATAGTAACTTTGATTACGTAAATCACTTTGATGAAAGAACTTAATTTATGTTCTCATTCATAAAAAATTCGTTTGCATACAACTCATACTTTTAAGCATTCTGGACTGTTTTATTACCATTACATGCTTTCATACTTGTCAATACATATTCTGGACACATTTAAAAAAACTGTCGCAGTTTTTCCTATCAAAACATCAAAAACACGTTATTCTAGAGTTCTAGACCAGAGGGCGAATTCGCCCTGCAATCCCAACTTGCATGAAATATCTGCTAGACTACATCAGGTAGCGTGTGTGCATCCCTTTGTAACTTCAGTTTCCTTGTAACGATGCCAAGGTCATTTTCATTATTAGTGGTGACTCGGACTGCAACGTGCAAATACGTTGGCAGCCCAGCCATCTGAGTAACTGAAGATGCTCCTCATTCCATACCATTTTATGCAAGATGTTGCTGCTCATCTTCATCCATTTTCATCATTCTGCTGTTACAGACTACTAGTTGACTCATTTGAATATTTAATTTTCCTTTTTAAAAAAACTTGAACTGATATACATATCTCAATAAAGTAGGATCGCAAGTTAGGCAGATGCGTTGGCTCCTACATTTTTTTTATATTTTTCCATTCTTCTCCATTTCGCAGAGAAAAAAAATATATTCTTTTGTTTTGAACCTGTCTCTCACAGCTCATCTTTCTTCACTTTTTGGGCATTGTTTGCTTGTTGCGCATCATCTTGATTCTTGATCCATTTGTCATCTTATCAGCAAAAATAAATATAATTGTGTAGGACTTGTCACGCATAAATCAACTCTCGTCCTTAGACCCTTTAACTGATCGGATTCCTCCATCCATTATACATTAGGCTACCTGAGAGCCCTTTTGGAAGACGTCAGATATTGGTGGGGGTGACGATGCAATCAGCAACAATCCACTTCATTAAAAAAATGGATCACCTGCTGATCCAGTAACACGTTGTTAAGTGTAGTGGAATGAGAAAGGATTCTGGCTGAATTATGATATGGCCATTGTATAAAATGTTAACAGGATTGCATATTACTTCCAGATAAATAAATTGAATTCAGTGCAATTACCATTATTCATCTTGGGACTAGATCTATGATAGGGAAAAATGATTTGGGATCACTCAAACGCTTTTACTCCTGTCTCGCTGCCAGCAACAGCGACCATAATATAAGCTGACGTGACAAATATAGTCACAAATATACGTAATCAGTGATCACGCCAGCCACAATAATTTAATGCATGCAATCCATATTAATACGCATTTTTACACCTTCTCAAGTTCACCCTTTGGCCAGCTCACCTTTTCTAGCTGGGACTCGTAAAGATACAAAAAATTCATAATGGGAAACCTGTATGAGATGGAGGGAAAGGCGTCATGCAAGATTTACGCGAGGGTCTGAAGATGAACTGCACTAGTCTATATGCAAAGTTGAGCATTACCATCCTATATCATAATATGGTATTGGTAATAAATGCAAATAAGGTGAACAATTAATGCATAATGATTATCTCCCTTTGTTTGAGGAGAAGGAAAAGTGAAGATGCTTTATTGATAGCTTGTCCAGTAAAATGATGAGTGATATGACTCCACTTCCTGCTCGTCTTTTAATGCAAACTCACGACCTGCTGTTGCGTCACCAATCATAATCGTTATGGGGTGAAGATGACTTGAATGATTCAATGAAAAGTACCCTGATGAGGAATGGAGGGCAGTATAAAAAACTGTGCTGGAGGGCACAATGCAGAACAAAAGTAATTGCTTGAGATAGCTACAGATAAAAAATACTCTCTTGGCTCTGGTGCAAAAGCCCAATTACATTTGTCGGCTTTATCCTCATCAGCATAATTGCTCATTTGTGAAGGGGGACTAAAAAATCTAATGAATTTCAAGTTCACTTTTTCCCCTCCTAAATATGAATGATTAGGAGTAAAGGTGATGATGAAATGGTGAGTATTATTGCGGCAAATCGGTGATTGATGGAGCTATGACAAATTTGATAATTTAAATGCATTCATGCAAAACAACCCGGATGTAGATGGAGTATTTGTAGGATGCATATGGCTGTGGCGACGCTTGTGCTTGTCCATGAGAATTTTTACTTCTTGAAAAGGACTAGTTTACGCTGAGGGATGATCAATCAAAATCAATTTGCATATATGCTCATATTGTCATTGCAGACAAGATAGGATTTTCCCATAATGATTCATGCATTTTTTTCTCAGGAAAAGTACCTGACAGTTGACATGAAGTGAAATAATTATAGTGTGCATTAACTCTCCAAAATATATTTACTGTATAAAAAATGTTGGATCTTTTATTCATTGAAGGGGTAGTAAAAATACAGTAGTAAGTAGTAATGACAAGCTTATCAGTACGGAGTTTATAATTTTCAACAATAAAAATACACGCCTACTCAAAATACGCAGGTATTTCTCCATGTCTTATCAAAAAAATTATCCACCAAAGTCAGTTCCCACTTCTAAGTTGCAATGTCATTGGCAATGTACGATTTGAGTAAGAATCCAAACAAAAAAACTTATTAAAATACTATTACATATAATGTTTATGATTACAAGTAGATTACATATTACAGTCAGCTATATCAAGTTGTGTAGAAATATAGGAAAGGGAAGAAAGATGAAGTTTACAAAGTTCAGGTGAAAGACAACAGGAAGAAAGGAAGCTCGTGTTTAAGCGCCGTTATAATTTTTTTTTGATAGGAGGAATCAGTGAAACTAGAAGATTCGGTTGAATGAATGTAGTCATTAATTGAATCGAAATATAAAGTTAGTATAAAAGCCAATAGGATGCTGAAGATACAGAAAAGATTTTGAATACGTTAAAAAACCGGAAATTGGAGAATTTTAAACTAAAATCATAAAAGAAGCTAATTTAAGGGCGACAGGTGCAAATGTACTGACTCAAGCTCCCCCAGTGTTGTCACTATATTGAAGTATTGTGTTCATTTTCCATAAAAATTTTCTCTTGGAAAACAATTATGAATGTTTGTCGAATGAGTTAACAAAAAAAGTCTCCTAAACACCGCGTAATTCTAAATTGTTGGATTGTCTACTTCCTGCTGTATCCAAACTTGGGATTGTTCCTAACGCCGAATGGGACGGAAGGAGCTCCATAAAGACCGGGTGGTGGTGGAGGGGTGGTACGTGGAGGTGGGGCTGGACGGTTCGTACGTGGTGGGGGTGGTGGTGGACGGGTGACTTGTTGACGGGGTGGTTGAGTGTTTCTGCTTGGTGGTGGCCTAGCTGGGGTCAATCCTTGGGAGTCAATGTTCTCATTGTTCTCATAGGGATTCCTGGTGGTTTGTTGTTGACGTGGGGGGGTTGGGGGACGGGCAGTCTTTGGTGGGTCTGGGTAGACGGCTTCTCCTTCATAGGTGATCTCAGCGTTGTAACCGTTCTTCCAGTCAGCAGTGTACTTGACAATCTGAAGACGACCGTCAGGCAACAAAGTCCTGTACTCGCCCTTCACAACATCTCCGTCACTCTCGGCATTGTGAGAAAAGTCATTGCCGACATCGTCTTTCACGGCATAAGTAAAATCAAAGGGCATTCCCGGCTCATGCTCGCCCTATAACAGATAATTAACATTTGCAAATTATTAGTATTTAAACGAGAAGAGGTGGACTTGTCAAATTAATCAATTTTTCTGGGAGATTCTTTTTTTTTGCATGAATGACTGATGATGACAGCCTTCGGTGATTCCCCTTTGTCTAGCCAAGTCCTAGGTTCCTTGGCAAGCAAGAAACCTGTAGGGAAGATTTCCCTTCAAAGTATATTATAATTGTGGAAGCAATACGATGAATCACTAAGTGCTGGACTCACTCATTTGATTTAAGCAAATCAATTAGATATTTTTTTAGCGTAGAATCGTGGAGTCGTGACTGTTCCTCCTCTTCGTTTCCGCCCTTTTACCAGTGCAACTGTGAACTAGCTGAGGAGTCAGTACCTAACAGAATGAAAAGTGCTGTCCTCATTGAGTTGACTAGGCTCACTTGTTCTCCTGTCCTCAATGTTTTCTTAACAATGAGAGGCAAAGTCATCCATTATCCCTGTATATCAATTAATTATGCAATTGTTGTAAAGAATCAGCCTCAGTTCTTTCTGATCATCATCCGCCGATGTATACACTGTCCCTTTCTGTCTTTGGCCCCATCCGATCAATACGCATTTCCAATTTGATTCGTATAAGTTTCCCAAGTTCATTTCATTATCATTCATTACTTTCCTTATCGAATTGTCGTAAATAAATAAATGAATCAATCAAAAGGGAATTGATGGATTGGACGTATAATCGTCTTTGCAAGGATTCTCCCTTGCGCTCATCTGCCGAATTATGACAAATGGCATATTATATTTTTTTCCTAAGAAAAATCTCCTTTTTGTGAGTAGAATTTTCAAGAGTGAGTTTTGCGATTTGATGAGGCTGATGATGATGGTGATTCTGTTTGGCGAATCTTGTTATTCTTGTCATTCAGCCATAACTTCATCATCATCAAGTTATTTAGTCACCATTAAGACAATCAACCCGTCGGTATACACAATTAAATGGGCTATTTATTAGGGAAAAGTGATGTTGATGGATGAGGAGGATGAGGAGATCATAGTTGGCTATCCAAACACACCAAACTGATAGCTTTACTATTATTAGGCAATCCTAAATGGAATGAATGGGCAGTCATATCAATGTAATCATCATTATCATAATATGCTTCATGATTTTCACAATTCTAGAAAAAAAATAAGTTGGCGACAAGCGCTAATGTTTACATTTAACGTTTGTTGTAAGAGGCATTCCTGATTCTGGTCACTTTACAGCCATATTCCAAATCGTACCGCCAGGCCAACTATTTCTGCAGTGGTGAGCTCTTCAACTTCGCAACAATTTTGACCTTAATGGCCTCTGCCTCTTGTCCTGCTCCGCTGTCAGTCCACTACCTAATTTCATATTCACTGGCGAGTATTTATCCTTTCGTCACTTTTTATCCTCCGCCTTGCAAAAGCCTACTTTCATCTGCCTATTGTACTACGGAGGGGTTGCAATATGACTAATATTTTTTGCACTTGAATTTGAATGCAAGATGAGAAATTTGCAATTTAAATTGGTTGACGGAGCAATCTCTCTGATGAACAAGGGCCAGTGGCTGCAATGACATAATATGACTACATTCCATCCACACAATTGAGCTGTTCTCAGTTGTAATTCCTGGTTATTATCATAAATTTCCCATCCTATGAATTTCTAATGCTGAGCATTACTGCAACTCCACTGCTTTGTTAGACCTGCAAGGACGGTCATCCTTTATGGCCTTTGTACTAGTTTGTCTTATAGTTTGTTCCAATTTGTTAATTTTTTAAACGATCTGCTCCTGTTTCATGTATTTGGACTCGACTGAGGGAATATATGAATAGATTCAAGGAGTTTTGAAATGCAAAGTAAGCAAATTATAGGCCCCTTTTAAATCACATCTTATCTCGGTATAATCTACCATGTCGCATTCTGCTGGCTACCGGTAAACTGCCAAACTGCCAGAATGCTTAACAGTTTGCTAAAATACTGCGGTCATAAAAGCCATATTTTTATTGTTGTAAAACCAGTAGGTACCCTGTCCGCCACAGATTTATGATAGGTAATGAAATGTTTCTAGTTAACTGATGGGGATGCGTTTTGTCCCCACTCGTGTGCTCTAGGTACGCGTCATTTTCATGCTACATGTGATAAAAATGTCTCATCACACAAAATACCTCTAAATTATAACTATTTATTTTATGATCATTACCATCAAACGGCAAACTGGCAATTTGCAATTATATGCATGCAAAATGCAAATCTTTGAATTCTAAGTATTCAGCAGATAAGTACTTTGATTCACCACGGCAGAGATAATATCGAGTAGGTGCATCCAATTCGACTAGTTTTGATGTTGCCTCACATCACATCAGACATTATAGCGTAAATGTCTTTAGCATAATTATCTTTTGCTTAGTGTAACTCCTGCTAATAAGGGGTAGTAGCAGCCTCAGCCAAACTATGAAAATTACTAATAATAATCACACGAACTTGCAATAACAAGGAGTTGAGGCGAAATTACAAAAAAATCTCTCAAGTCATCTTTTTTCGCAAATTTCTTTCGTTTGGCGTAATTATCCTTATATAATTCCTACTTTATCAGTTGATAAGCTCTTTAAAGGGTGCACAAAAGCATTCTTATCTCTCCATTAAGATCTTCTTCAAAACTCAAGATGATGATGTTGTGAGAGGATCGTAGAGGACGCGGAGTGATCATGATGACATAACCAGAAAGAGAAGAACAAAGTGCCACCAACCCAGCCAGGCTCTTGTACAAGCCAATATCAACACAAACATAAACATATTATATATCCATTTCCATTTCACTTCTCATTCTTCCCTTTACACCTGTCAAGAGCATTATTGCCTCAGTGGTAGGGAGAATGAATGAATGAAAACATAAATAAATAATAGAGAATTATACAATGGGAAAAATAAAAGGGATTTTCGTTATTTATTACTTAAGGCGCGAGAAGGAGGAGGGGGGATGAGGAGATGACGATGTTGATGAAGTATGAAATGAGCATGGGATGGACATGGACAGTTAGACCGCGTCGTCATCCTCCTCATCAGCATTTCCATTCCGATTCGGAATGCTTAGCTTGATTTGAACAAGTATCTATTTTTTTGGTGGAAATATGCGCAATAGTCGTAGTCATTATGTTATAATAATAATTTTTGTGACTTGTGACATGTCCCTCTCCTTCTGTCTGTCAGATGTGTTTGAGGTGGCTTGTTTGCTGCACTTTTGAGCATGACTATGGCAATCATCACCATCAAACCATAGTCATTTCATTAGCCATTAGCTCATCTTCTTCCTCACATTATAAATCGGTCGTGTGTGCGTGTATGAAAGGATAAGATGTGATGTGATGGCCAGCCAACACTTGTACGTATTTGTTTTTCAACAATTTCAGTATCCTTTTGCCTCCACACCACAGTACAATGGGCATGCATTGTGCAATTTCAGAAAAAAAATATAATAGGAAAGCTTTTGTGCTTTCGCTCATTCACTCACGTGCCCCCGAAAATGTGCAACTGGCTCGTATGAGGGAAGAACCTAATCATAAGACGACAACGAGATGGTCATCCTAAAAATAATGAAATCCTCTAAGACTGCCAACATCATTTTTTGACTAAAAATATGTATTGCATTTATAGGGAAAATGAGATGAGGCGAGGAATGTACATAAATATAGGTACATAAAAATATTGACCAATTTTTCGTGTGTGGAGTAGGGAGCAACTTTTGGACTAAGAAAATAAAACCCTTTCCATTTCACACCTTTTGCTGCCAAAAAATGTCTCGTTGACTAATCAAAATTCAAAGGTTTGAGTATCGCTTTGGCTCGGAGTTTGATTAAAACCCCCCTTTTTGTATTGGATTGGGAAAATAAAAGTTTAATGAAACGTGTAAACACCTGCTTGCATATTACAAATATGTTATGGAGCTAAAATCCCTGCCTAGAATTCCTTCGGCTCCCACACATTATTCGCATGCAAGCCATGTACGCGGTGGCTTTTGATGAGACGCTAATTACTTGTCTTGTCTTGTCTGTCAGTATTTTTAACATGATTTGATAGAAATTCATTTTTAGCAGAAAAAAATTAATTTGGGAATACAATGGAATGGAATTCATATAGCTTGTAAGAGCTTAGAGCTACCGGTGGGGTAGGAGAGTTAGTTGAGAAAAGAATTAAAGTAAATAGCGGTGGCACTGACACAAAAACAATAAATAGCTCATCACCCTCATATTACCGTTTTCTCGAATGCTAAAGCTATTCAACATTCTTTTCATCATGTTTGGCTATTCATATTTGTCCACTTTTCTGCCTGAACGAATATTGTTAACTTACTAGGATTAAATTTTTGAGTTTAAACTTCTTTCCAATAAATAATCTCCCTCTTGTCCATCTACCCTGCCATCCAAAATGGTTATAGTGACTTCAAAATTAAGACGCAAAATGCGCTTAAACTTTCTTTTCAACTAAGATAAATATTGAGAAACCTTTCCATTCAGGCAATTACACTGCGAAAAATCCCCATAATAAGATAAGATGATCAAAGGCAGATTTGCATAATGGGAGCTACCACAATAAAAATTATCAAATTGAATAGGGAATTTGGAAAGATGTCATAAACATGTACAGTGCTAACAGTAAATTGTCACATTCAACAAAAAATCTGTTAAATGATGTGTAAAAAAATTATATTCTCGTGAATGATTTAACAATTAAAGCTCTCCTCAAAATGTTCGTTACGTAATGGCTCGGAAAAGTGATGCTAAAAGTGAGAGCAAATTAAGCGCATTTTCTCTTTCAAATTATATTAAAAAATGCAAGGCTTATCAAGATCAAAATGGGCAACGTTGAATGAAAGTAATGCATCTCAGCATAATAGGTAGGTTTTTTTCAAGTACGCGCTTTTATAAATTGTCAACGATGAGGAGCATGATGAGTTCAGAAATTAACACCGAGATGATAAGACAAAAAGGTCCTACGATCTACGATAAACAGTGACAGTCCTCCGTCTCCCTTTCAATTTCTCCCTTTTGAGATGAAACACAGAAATTAGCCAACAAGATCTCCTCAGCTGATTAAATCAAGTCGTAATCACCACCTTTTCAAATTGATTTGTTGCATTTCATCCTCATCCCTTCGTCCCTAATCATCCCATCATCTTTGAGTCATGTACATTGACACCCTTTCAGGCACCCCTTTGATTCGGCTTTGTCCCTTCATCAATGATACAAATACTAAATGGAGATAAATAAATCCGCAACAAATTCCCCATTTAGCGCTGGGAGGCAAAAAAAATTGTATAATTGAAAAAAAAACTTACAGCTCATAACCAAAAGTTTTTTTATTATGGACGGTGGTGAATGGCCTTCTTGCTCATCCATCTCGATCTCGTGATCGATTACAATTTACAATCTGTTTATCATTGCTGTAAGGGCCATATAGTCATAGTTTTTTTGCGAGTGCCGTTTTTCGCACGCATATACAAAAACAGATTTGAAGGGACCCAATTTGACTTGATACTATTTTGTGCTTGAGGCAACACCAAAACGATAAAAAAAGCCAATCTTTTTTAATATGATCAAACATGATCATATTCATGATCTTCCCCTCATCAGCAAGAATCATCCTCATCATCGGTATGGTCACCCTCTCTTCATATCATGCTAACTAATACCTACCCCTAAAAAAATATTATGCTCTCATATTGCACATGTCATCGTTACTTTATCATGAGCAAAACCTTCTCTTCAAATCATCACTCTGATCATATTAATACGTAAGAAACAACCATGAATTAAAACAGAGGGGCCCCCTCCACCACAGCAGACAGTTATATTGTCTCTCCCACAATAATAAAGGGTAATGGTGCTAACGAAGGGCTTTAGGCTGTTTCAAACTAATAAATATTCCTTTTTCAAAAAACCTAATAATGAATTATTATTATGGATTAGATTCCCTTTTATATGGCAGTTCTCGCACGACGCATTAGTCACTGGGCTCTAGTGAGTGTTGGCTACATAATCTGACTGTACGGCTGCACGAGATGGGGTGAATAGTGAATGAAGGAAACGTGAGCTAATCTCAGCACAGCACTACAATTACTCTATTCATTTGCATAGGAAAAAATTAGAACATGTGTATTCACGTAATAGTTATTATTACGAGCTACAATATGGCTAGTACAGTATAAAAGACGTTGGATAACGGCTATAAAGAGGGAAATTATGATTCAAAAAGAAATTGTGTTTGAAGAACTCATCATTCACTTGCTTTCCATACAAAGCCGACAAATTATTGGTATGGGGGATTTCAAGGTGAAAAAAACTGAATATACTTTGTGCTTTCAACAAGCCCTCTGACATGATAACAGTAAAGTGCAGAGAGTTTTGGTCTGACGTTGGTCTTTTTGTGATCAGTGTCACATCAAGTTAGAGCTTTTGGCTTGGCGTCATCATAAAATGCGGTATTTTTTGCAGAAGAAAATTGTGCTTAAAGATGCGAAATAGCTTTTCTCTCACTCTCGCTTATCCCTATTCTGTCGGCTAATCAGAAAACCAGATCAAAAGGATAAAAGTCAAATTTTAAGTCATCCAAAGCGACACTTTTATGACCTGGCTTAAATGGGCTATAACTTGTTCCCAAATCACCAGCCGAATGGCCTTTTCCCACTTATTTAATTTATCATTTGCATATATGGCCTAGGCTTGATGAGACTATGGCGGACTAGGAGTCCTATAGGGTCGATCATGTGAACACAAATTTATTACCTAATGCTCCCTAAGTCCTGAACTGTTTTACTCCTTCAACCTATTGAGCATGAGCTTGTGCAAAGTATGAGTCGCGGAATGGCGATAACAGTATGCATTCCATTAGGTTACCTTGCCAGAGGCAATGTACATGATCATCTGCTGTTGGGTGACGCAATCAATGGAAACACGTTATTGGGATCTTGTACAGGCTCATCTTCAATTACCATACATATCCTATCATGTCACATCTCATCCCTTTAAGATTCGAGCTTGTTGGGGAACAAGTTCAGACAGTGCAAAAAAATGAACAAGAGTACAATGCCATTTTCATAGGGTGCCACAACAAAACAGCCCATATTACATAGGAGAAGCTCATCTTCATAAAAAATTACGATATTATTCTTTTGACGGTCATCTTGAAGACAAAAACAGAAAAAAAATCGCCTGCTCAGAAGAATCCTCAACCTGAAGAAATTATTGTGCTTTGTGAGAAAAAAGCAATTAGTATTAGCATCCCTGATGACGATTATGATGATATTTATCTCATTACAGGAATGAAAATGGCTGCTACTTTACCCCTTTTTCTGCCCAGCTGCCTCCATTATATATGGGCAGGTACCTACTCCTCATAAATGGTGTTAAATACTGGCGGTAGGCATTAATAAAATAGGTTCAGCCAACAATGCTGTGCTGTGACCGCTGCTGATTGTGATTAGCAGCAACTAGCCCTTTGACTGACGGATTGACAAGTGACAAAAAAACTTGTAGTTACAAAAATAAACGATTTTTTTTGCATCATTGGAGTGATGTCAGTGTGTTAAATGGCTTGTAGGAATTAGTTAATTGAATTTTCATTCAGATGTGACATAAATTCCTTTACAAGTCCTTTCATTTCAGTTGGAGTCCCCCTTGAATTTCGAATCTGAAGGATAAATCCCCCACCTATTCACACCTGCCATCTTGTATTGCAGTTTAGTGGGAATTGCACGAATAGCTCTTAAAAACGTCACGACACCATAGAAAGGAAAGAATTATCTAGAGAAATAAGACTGGAAATTCTGTTTAAATTTGACCTACAAACTAGTGACGGAGGAGAGGGGGTGAAAAAAAGGTATTATCTCATAATTCAATTCAGGATTCAACCTTCTGAAGGACAGGGTGTAAGGTGTAGCGAAATAATAGGGGAAGAATGAGCCATCTCTCGCTATTTAAGACCTGTCAAAACGAACATGGCTCTTTAACCTGTCTTCATTTTTTTCATAGCTGACGATGATGACTGAATGGCTGAACAGATAAGTAGCATCATCACCCAAACAATGTGGAATGAGGAGAGGTGTCGAG
>JAQGAH010001124.1:0-18331 GCA_034696885.1 Lepidocyrtus paradoxus | reverse complement strand
TTTTATCGATTTCGACCTTTAAAGAACTCACCTTTCATGTTTTAAAACGTGCCCGTTGTCAACAGGGAATAACAGTATTAACATAAGAGCTACTCAATTCATCCCCAAAATCACCTTAGAAATCGTCTGGGGCAGAATAAGACGTACTGAGTTTGAGCTCTGGCATCTTGTCATGCACTGAGAATCAGGTGATAAAGACAGCAAAAAAGGTGGACTGGAAACTGTCGCAATTCCAAATTCCAAATGAAGCTGTTCCATCCTCCAAGAACTAACTGATGCTTTTTGTTTGAGGACTGATTGAGATAAGCTGGCTGACGGATTTGGATTTTGCATAATACACGATAATCAGCTCCCTCCGGGTCTTAACTTACAACTTGGGAAAGAAAGTGAAATTGTGCTGGGAACGTGAAAGAGAAAAGAGAAATGAGCGAAGGCAAACTTTCCCGGTGTTGTAAATTTATCCTGTCCCCTCTTCCCTCCAAATGATAATGGGAACGTGTACATTTGCTGGAGGCTGTAATCTTAGTTCGTGGTGGGAAAGGAAATCAGTCAACATTGCATAAATTGTGGAAGCGGAGCTGTCCCGAGGGAGAGGCCCATATCTGAAAAAGTGGAGAGAAAAGGAGACCCATTTCAATGGTTGCGTTGTGAAATGGATGGAGTGAGTTAGTAAGTAGTCTGGCTAGATGCTACTCAACTTATCCACCTCCATACTCCATACTCCATACCTCCTTAAAACTTTTTGCTTTTCTTTCCCTCTCCTTCCTTTGCCTCCCATTACTTTTCCACTTTTCCACTTCTTCTCCATTCTCAAACTCTTCTTTTTTTCAAAAGAATGCACACACTTGAGAAAGAAGTTCGACTCTAGTTTCACTATCTCTCCCAAGCTAATTCCCCGATTTCAAGTCCGAGAATGGGGCTCACATTTCGATCCCCCAAAGCAACTTTTAATTGGAAGGACGAAATGAAATTCCAGGGAGAAAATTGACAGAATCTCTACGGCTTCCATTATGTTTATCATCATGGTTTGATTCCAGTTTTGAGTGGAGCTGGATGAGCTTTGATATCATTTTTTCTACAGCGAACGGGGTCGGGATGTGCCCTTTTGCCCAACTCCACCCTTTCTCAATATTTCAAAGGAAAACTATTTATTTTAAGAGGTAACCTCCACTCCAGCTCTCCAACACCGCAACAACAAGACAAGTCATGTCCAGGAAAAACAATAAAAACAGGGAAAAGGTTTGTTCTCCGACATATGTAGGTGGTTTCTTTAAAAACTTTTGTCACGTCACTATGATATCGCCCTAAAACTCTAAAACCCATTCTTCAGATTACCCAAACAGGTTCAAAGCTGAGATATGTGTACATGTATCTTAAATGCCATTTTAGTAAATACGCATCAAGTTAAAAAAATAACCGCCATGCTCTCAAGAACACTACAGATCAAATCAAATTGGAAATATATATATTGTATATGGACAACAAATACTCCAATTTTAAGAGTATCTGAATTTAGTGCAGTTGAGTGGTGTCACTAGAAAGTAACTGAATCCTTCTCTTGAATAACCGGATTGATATTTGGAATAATTAAAGCGAATGCACATCAAAATATAACAGAACAGCTGTCCACGCGCATGGGCTTTGGTGCAAAAATTCCCAAAAGGATTTAATTATTTAATTTTTAATTAGATAGTAAATGCATCTTTCCAGCCATGCAAAAGGTCTCAACTCAATTTTTCAGTAATTGAAGCAGACTAAATCAGGAAATGAAGGTTTTTGCTGAGGGGGGCGAAGGGAAGTCATTTATCCAATTCCTTTCAATATTTCGAAAGAATATGATGAGGGTCACAAAGTGCGAATAGAGCAAGTAAAATAGTCCATATCATTAGAGAAGAAGTCAGCGCTCTAGAATTTCTGGGGCGACTTGAGCATTGAAAGCAGATTAGAGATTAGGTTATGCATTGGTTGCAAGTTGTGATAGAGCCCGATAAAGGGCAGATTCTCATAAGGAGAGGACGAGAAAGAGAGAGAGTTGGTTCCATGTTTTAGGGAAAGTTTTGCCAACTCTTTTATTGACTGGCTTTCATGTATTATGTAAATAGAATATAATTATGGATAAACAATCTGACGCGTTACCTCCACGTGAGCGCTGGATCCTCATGTTTCGAGCTGTCCCACACACTTTGCACTCGTAGGGCACTCCAGTTTCACCAAGTGGACAAGACCACTACACTGAAAATGAGCAGGGAGGATACGGATGGCGAGCACTGCTCAAGTGCTCATCATCATGATTTGTGTAAAAGTGTGAAAGGGGGTGGTGAAAGTATGCTTGGTTTACGGTTCTGTTCTGATCAGCTAACTGCTGATGAACAAGGAAAGTTACTGGCTTGGAAAGGAGAGGTTAGTTAGTTGCTGTTATTGTTGAAATATTGATGATGAGAAGAGTGATATGTGTCATGTGGAAGATGAAAGCAAAATGCTGACTGATATGATGATGTTAGCCCCATTCGCGAAGTGGAATGGACTGGTGGAAGGAAGATGGAAGAGGAAAGTCGTCACTAATCAACACTGTCACGCCACATCCAAAGCCGCTAGTCGTTAAAAGGTTTGGAGCCCATTTTCCACTAATCCACCTTTCAAGTTCATCTGCAGAGAAAAGCAGGGGAGTGCAGTGGCCGTGGGCCAAGAGAAAATCTGACGGCTGGGACGAAGAGAAGGGAAAGCAGTGGAAAGGGAAAGCCGAGGTAGAAGTGAGCAAAGTGGAAGGTGGTGAGTGTGAGCGGAATGAAGGAGAGATGCATCCAGGGTGGCATGATGGAACTGAGTGACTTCAAAGCTACAAGTTCTTCTCCCTTTTATAGGACAAGAGATGGGCATGCAGACAGCAGCAGCAGCAGCAGAAGCTGAGAGCGAGAGAGATGCAACAGTGCAGTCTGCGTCTACACTGACTGAGAGTCCATGAGATGGAGAAAGCAGGCGGATAGAGAACAGAGATGGGCTGAAGAAGCAAGCCAACAGCCAAGAAAGAAAGAAAGAAAGCAAGAGAAGCACTAGATGGGAAATTTGAGACTTTCCCTTCCTTTTTGTTGCCATAATACATTGTAATATGACATACAACAAGGCTGTAGACTCGGCTACTGCAAAATGACAAACGGGAAACTTTCCATTTCCCTACAAAATAAAAAACAGGTTCCTGTACTTTTGATGCGGCTCATCACATTGTGAATTGATGAATGGTAAGTTTATAAATTAGCAAATGATTTCCTCTTCTAATTTCAGGCACAGCATCAACTTACTCACCATCATCGCCATCGCTAACATCAGATTAGTCTACATCCTTTCACTTTTACATTTTGCAATTATGCTTACTTAGCCAACCAAAGTATCCGTTTACCCGGTGCGCTGTTCTTAACAACACACATCAGCCAGTATGTTTTACTCGGCACCCAATTTAATTAAATTCCCACTACCCATTTTCATTCCCCCATTCTTACATCCTCCATTCACCATTAGACATTAGACAGTCTGCTTGGGGAAGATCTTTATAACTATGAAATGTTCTATTCCAATTTCGCACTCAGCGCCAGAGCCCATTTGCTGATTTGCCAATGCATCATATGATCTCATTTATTTTCTTCAACGGCAGTGTGATTTCACTGATCAGTCAGATTAGCTATCAACATCAGTCGAGTAATCGAGAAACAAATGTTAAATTAAATTAACACATCTAAATTAACATTATTTTTTTCAGTTTTGAAATGTGCTGGGATTATTTGAGATTTGAGCCTTTTTGTTCCTTTCTGCTGATATGAAAATGAACTCAAACTAAAAGCTCGGCTGCAACGTGAGCACCTTTGTTGAGTTGGTCATCCCACTTCCATCTGCCTCTCTTTGAGTCGACCAACGAACGACCAACAAGGAAAGCTGTATCAGCTCACAATCATACCAGCCAACAAGTAAATAATAATAAGTAGATGAATTGGGAATAGTGCATTCAGTGCATTGGGATGGAAGTAAGTCGCGAGTCATCTCATCAGCTACTCTCCATTCGCTTAAGTTGGAAGGGCGTTTCTACCGGCAGAATTTTTCGCATGCAACAGCTGACCTGAGCCAAGTTTCGCATTTGTTTAATCCATTGATCAGATGACTTTGTTTATTTACTGAATATAGCGCAAGCGGGCGCCCAAATTGGGGACAAGTGGAGGGCTACCCTTATCTGGGACAGGCTGTACAGTACTGTACGTAGCTAAGTGAGTAAGTTTGCATCATCCAGCTCCATCTCCTCCTCATTATTCGCTCTTTGTTCATTCTGTGTTAGATGTTCTGGTATGTCTGGCAATACCACATACTGAGCACTGAATAATACTGTTCAAGTGCACGTTATGCCAGTGTATTTACAACTTATTATGCATTTGTAAGTACGTTTTGTAGCATGCGTGCGGCATTGCGGCATGCTGAGTGTAGATTTGTAGATGTAGAATGACTAGACTGACAAGGGAACATACCCAATGGGTGTCCCTAAAAAATCATGAAATATTCTTTACTAAATGCAGTTTTCGGGTATATAGTAAATTGGCTAAGAGGATGTAATATAATAGTTTGCAGTCTACATTAGTATGCAGGCTAAAAATAGTTAGACTCCGACGCAAGCATTTTGTCTAATTGCTATTTATTTCCAAAATATAAATCCAAACAAACAACTGATTTAATGAATTACATATTTGTCTTCGACGTTTTGCTCTGGTTGTTACCCCTTCTGTGGTCGTTACCGGCGTTTCCCCCCCCATGTCTGTTTGGATGTAAGTATTAAAATGGTTCGGGGGGAAAAGTCCTAGGGGGTAAATGGTCTGAGGGAGGAAAAGACTTAGGGGGAAAACGTCTAGATCCGGTGTAGCAGTACCTTCACTGTTGGCCAAACCAGCAACATATAATTCAGTATTTCCTTCTTTGCCTTTGTTTTTCGGTACACTTTTTCCACTTGCACTTCAAACTCACTTATCATACAACTATGCCCACAAGTGGCCTCAATTATGCCATTTTCTCGAACAGCTCGTCCTCTGCAATTCCGGTCTGTACAATGGAAATACTCCTTATTACCATTGATCCAATTGACGGTATAGATTTTATTTTCATGCAAGTATTTAATTAGTAAGGACCTAATTAGACTAAATGATTGTAGACAACAAAGGACAGTAGACTAAATGCTGGATGCTTTAGACTAACGTCTTTAGATTGCATATTGTAAACTGCATACTGTTATATTGCATCCTATACTCATTTTCCCAAATGGTGACCTTTGGCCTTTTAATTTTATTATCAAATTGCGCCCAACTAAAGCACAAGCAAGATACACGCACGCAAGCGTGCATATATAAACACGGGCAGGATACAATTTTTCAGTTTAGCCTTGCCGTTTCCGTGCAATGTGCTAGCTGGAAAGCTTCAATAAAACGTTGATGCATGCTACTACAAGGTAGCATGCAAAAACGGTAATGTTTTGAAACTTTCTAGCTTGCACGGCTGTAAAAAAACGGGAACGGCAAAGCTAAATTGAAAAATTGTATCCTGCCTGTGTTTATATATATATATATATATGTATATATGTATATGCACGCCTGCTTGTATCTTGCTTGTACTTTAGTTGGGCACAATTTGATAATTAAATTAAAAGGCCAAAGGTCACCATTTGGAAAAATGAGTATACCTATCATAATCAGCGTCAAAAACTGTATCTAGTAGAAAATGTTCTATGATTTTTTAGCGACAACCATGAGGGGTGTTCCCTTGTGAGAGGAAGGACATAAGTGCTTGGTGCTTCTGCGGCCACATCATCAACCCAGCTAGCTCAAATTCAAATTTCCTCCATGCGTCTTACATTCTTACATTCTTACATCTTAGACTCTGAGCCAGCGTCTTACATCTCATGTTATCTTATGTTGTCAGAGTCTGAGATGGTGAAACATTCAGAGTCACTTTGTTTCCAACTCATCCCATGCTACCATCAGCTCCGCCTTGTATTTATGTATCTATCAGAGCTACAGCTCTCAAATAAAGTGTATCTGAATCTAAAAGTAAATTCTGAGTGATTTTGCATGTATCATGTATGTAGCGTAATAATAATAAATTAGTAGAGGGTAACGTTGTGGAGAGAGAGTAGAGAGAGGCTGAGGACGAGGAGCGAGGAGAGGATACAAATAATATGCAATAACAGGGGACAACATGCAAAAATGTTAACAATGATCCAAGCTATGGTTAAGTATGTAGCGAGTTAACTGCTCTCAAGCTGCTTTTACCATTTCGCATTCATTGTTGATGATTAGAGTAGTAGTTGCTGAGCGTGGCAGTGGTGTAATGTTGAATGCTAGGTTGGAGAATAGTGCATGGAGGATACTGCTTTCTCAACTAACCTAACTTGTCTGTGAATTGAGTTGAGTGCCTTTACGGACCACCAGCAAACCAGCAAGCACCACCACCATCATCACCACCACCACCACCTGCCACGACGACGTTGGCTGCTGCTGCCACTGCTTGACTGCTCTTCCTCACATCTCCAATCGTCCACACTCTCAACTCAGCTCCTGTCTTCTGGTGACATATTGTGCCGGTTATCTGTGCTCCCTCTGCACTTTATCCAGTTTTGTCGCCACCTGGACGCTTCAATAGTCTTCCGAACCACTCCAAGTGCTCATTGTTGAAACTGGAGTGACTCACCAGTCTGGGATTTGTGTCTGAGGTGGAAATTTCATCCCCCAAACAGACATTCCCCCGCGGATGACCTGTAAAGATATGAATGACAGATTTCCATTGCGCTAAGATTACTAGCTCCAGACGTCGTATGCTAACCAGCCTAATTTCAATTTCAGAAACAATTATAAATTAACGCAATTTCTTGTTATCTGTTGAGGTCATTTTGGATCGTGCAAGGGACTTAAGTGAGGAACGTTCCACACTTCGATTTAGATTTAGAAGGGATTGCGAAGGAACTCTTCCAAGCAACTCAGAACTAGTTTGTAGGAAAAGGAAAGCTCAAGCGACAGAGAAGGATTTCAGTTGGGAAAGGTGAAGCGAGATTTTTTAGGACTAGCGGAAAGATGAGTGCTTCCAGCGGCGCTCCCACAGCCCCTTCTGGGGGAGCTCCCCCAGCCCCACAACAACTCAGGGGAATTGTGAAACAGGTAAAAATATAAATTCAATGTTTTAATACAGAAAACTTTCCGAAATATCCATATCCATATGGCTGACTGAATCCTAATGGAAAGAAGAGCATTGACCTTGCTAACCCCGTTGTATTCTCTATTATCCTTTCAAGGTTTTATCTGGGGACTCCATCATAATTCGTGGACAACCCAAGGGTGGCCCTCCTCCGGAAAGGCAGCTCAATTTGAGCAACATTACCGCCCCAAGACTGGCTAGAAGGCCGGGCGGACCTGGAGGAAAACCGTAATAAAAATTTAAGCAGGGAATTGGGTTGGTTAATACCAGCTTATCTATCTGGCTGGGGCTTGACTCGGTTTATATTACTAAATCCTCAGTGACGACGGAAAGGACGAACCATGGGCTTGGGAGTCTCGAGAGTTTCTCAGGAAAAAATTGATTGGGAAGGAGGTAGTCTTTGTGGTGGACTACAAGGTGCCTGCTTCCGGTCGGGAATATGGAACTGTGTTTCTTGGCAAGGACATTGAAACCGGGGAAAATTTGACCGAGGAGATTGTCAAGGAAGGATTGGCTTCGGTGCGGAAGGAAGGAAAGTCGGATGTGAGCCGTTTGGTGGAGTTGGAGGAGCAGGCGAAATCAGCGAGCAGAGGAAGATGGGCTGCTGACAGTGAAGTATTTACTTCATTAAATTAAAAGATAAAAGAGACTGTTTGGAAATTGGCAGCAATGCAACAGTTAGATAAGCTATACAGTTTGTAATATTGTTTTTTTCTTTCTGATTTGAAAATTTGCACAGAAGCACGTGAGGGAGGTTGTGTGGCAGTTGGATAACCCTCGGCAACTTCTAGACAAGTTTGGAAGGAAGCCGGTAACTGCAGTTGTAGAGCACGTGAGGGACGGCTCTACAGTGAGAGCGTTTTTGATTCCAAGCTTTCACTACGTCACCCTGATGATGTCGGGGATCAGGGTAAGAGCACAGCACTTAGTTTTTAGAGGAATCTTCCTACCTTCCCCCAGAGTCATCAAAGTGTTTTTGTTTTTTTGTTAATTTTTCTGTTTTTCTGTTTTGGTAGTGCCCTGGAGTGAAGTTAGATGCAGAGGGAAAACCGGACCCCAATTCCAAAGAGCCTTTCTCCGAAGAGGCCAAATTTTTCACGGAAAGCAGAATTTTACAGAGAGAGGTGGAAATAATTCTGGAGTCCGTGAACAACGCCAACCTGGTTGGCTCCATTGTTCATCCTGTAAGAAACTATCTAATTATCTTATTTGAGGAGAGCATGGAGCAGTCTGGTGGGAGACAAAAAGCTAAAATGCTGTGACTGATAATAATATTTGTTTCATTGATTGATTAAAAAATTTAATTTTATGTTGGGCAAAGAATGGAAACATTGCGGAATCATTGCTCAAAGAAGGTCTCGCTCGCTGTATTGACTGGTCCATGGGTTTCGTAACCGGTGGCGCTGAGAAACTTCGTGCTGGTGAGAAATTCGCAAAAGAAAAGAAATTGCGAATTTGGAGAGACTACCAGGCTAACGCGCTGAGCAACGCCGCAGCCAGCCTGAAAGGGAAGGATAAAGAGTTTGTGGCCACGGTCAAGGAGTGCGTGAACGGGGATGCACTGATGGTACAACTTAGTGACGGTTCCGTAAAGAAAATCTTTTTGGCTAGCATCCGACCTCCTCGACTAACGGACGTGGCGGCTCCTGCTGAGGGAGAGGATAAAGACAAAGACAAAGATAAAAAGAAGCAGGGCCGTCCTCTCTATGACATCCCATTCATGTTCGAAGCGAGGGAGTACCTTCGTAAGAAACTGATTGGGAAGAAGGTGAATGTCACAGTGGACTATATCCAACCTCCCAGCCAGACTTTTCCAGAAAAGGTTTGCTGCACCGTGAAAATCGACGGGGCGAACCTTGCGGAAGGTCTGGTATCTAAGGGATTCGTTACTGTTGTCAGATACAGGCAGGATGACGATCAGCGAGCTTCAGAATATGACGCGTTGCTAGCGGCAGAAGCCAGGGCGCAAAAGGCGACCAAGGGTATTCATGGGAAGGATATCCCAGTGCATCATGTTGTAGACCTAAGTGGGGATGCCGCCAAAGCCAAACAATTCCTTCCGTACCTGCAGCGGGCTGGCAAGATAACCGCGCTCGTGGAATACGTCGCTTCCGGCTCCAGACTGAGACTTTTTGTGCCTAGGGAGACCAGGTTGATAACGTTTCTGCTCGCTGGTATCAGTTGTCCCCGTGCAGGTCGGCAAGGTGGACCAGGGGGACTCCCAGTAGAAGGAGAGCCGTATGGGGATGAAGCTCTCTTATTCTCCAAGGATTTGTGTCATCAGCGAGAGGTTGAGATCGAGGTAGATTCCATCGACAAAGCCGGAAACTTTATCGGCTTCCTCTGGGTAGATAACAAAAATCTGAGCGTTTGCTTAGTAGAGGAGGGACTGTCAACCGTCCACTTTTCTGCAGAGAGGACCCCCTACTTCCGGCCACTGCAAATTGCCGAGGAGAACGCAAAGGCTAGAAGAGAAAAAATCTGGCAGAATTTTGTAGATGCCAAAGAGGACATAAAGGCTGAAGATGATAAGGTGGAAAGAAAAGTGGATCCCAAGCCTGTCGTCGTCACGGAAGTTACTGCCGAGCTACATGTTTACGTCCAGTTTACGGACGAGGGAGATAAGCTGGAAGCTCTCATGAACGACCTGAGAAGAGAGCTTAACGAAAAGCCACCACTCACTGGGGCCTACACTCCCAAAAAGGGCGACCTTTGCGTAGCTCGCTACTCTGGGGATGGGGAGTGGTACAGGGCCAGAATTGAAAAGATGATGCCCGATGGAGAGGTCGCTGTCGTCTTTGTCGACTATGGGAACAGGGAAGTTCTGAAAGGGGCAAAGTGTGCACAGCTCCCTGCCATAGCTTGCAGCAGTCTACCTCCATTCGCCAAGGAATATGCGCTGGCTTGTGTCAGTCTCCCATCAGATGTAAGCGTCAATTGTCAATGGAAATGCCAGACATTTCTCAACTTACCCCAATTTGTTAGATTGGATTTGCATTGCCGACTCATCACCGTCTGACATTTTTGATTTTTTTCTATCCTCACAGGAGGACTTTGTGTCCGAGGCGATCCACGCGATACGCCATGACACGTCTGATGGAGTCTTTCTCCTCAACGTGGAGTACAAAGTGGGAGGACTGGACTATGTCACGCTAGCGGATAAAACAAGCAAAGAGGATGTAGCGCAGAATTTGGTGAAGGAAGGTCTTCTGCTCGTAGAAAACAAGAAGGAGAGACGCCTTCAGAAATTAGTATGCTCCGCCCTTACCTACTTGTTTGCTATAATCCGAGTTTGCAAAAATTACAAGCCAAAATTATTTCAACCACTTTGATTATTCTTTAATTTAATTTGTAGTTGAAAGATTACAAGGCAGCAGAGGAGGAAGCCAAGCGCAAGCATCTGTGCATATGGCAATACGGCGATATCACTGAGGACGACGCAAGAGAGTTTGGAATGGGCCGCTAAGCAAGGCTGTTCCCCAATCAATTCCGAATATAATTCACATCACTCAACAACAATCAGCAATCGACGAAGCGGGAGGGGGAGTAAATACGAAGATGTATCGTGAAGAATTCCATTTTTTGTTCTGGTTTATAAAAAACATACTTACTACTGCTTATCCTTCCAGTGATTTAGGATAAGGATTGACTAATAGAGCACGTTAACATACAGCCTAATCAAAGACCTCTACCTTGACCTTTAACACACCACCACCACACAGATGGATGGAAAACCAAAAATTATATCTCTTGTACTCTTAGCATCCCACATATGTATATCCCAAATACTTGTTACAGTCGACAGACAAACATGGTTCAATTCATCCAAGGGGACGAGTTAACTCAAGTTCCCCTTTCTAGCAATTTGCCAATCTGCAATCTGCCCCATTCGACTCATTTTTTTGAAAGAGCCAAATAAATTTAAAAAACTATCCAAATTCTCCAACTAGGAAAAATACAAAGATGACGAATATCTATATTTTGAATATAATTATTTTTAAAGGGCTAATTATAACAAATCAACTGCTTAAGATATAAAAAGAAACTATCGTGAGATTTTTGTAAAGGAGTTTATGAGGGCCACCCAATCTGATTGGGAAGTCTTCAATAAAAAAATAATTGTTTTTCCTGAAGAAGGGATGAAAAATATTTGTTTCTGTTTGTTTCGTGTTTCCTCGTGTAAATAGATTTATTGTGAACCAACTTGGATAAAGAGTGCGGTGCCTCTACGATCAACTCGTAACATTAAATATAATTCTGTTTAAAAAGATTCAAAATTGAAAACTGTTTCCCATTTTTTATTGCTTTTTGAAACGGCCGTTTTTATTGGGCTGCTGGTGCTGATGCTGATGCTGCACCTGCAGCTAGGCTGGCCTCATTTGCTCATGGTTTTTCAACTTTTTCATTTCGCATCATTCCCATCCACACAAATCCGCAGAGTTGATAATGGAGCTACTACAATTGCTCCATCACTCCATTTGCAATGTCCAATGCCCTTTTTTGCTCTAGCATCACAATTGTAATTTGCAATGTAGCTGTGCAATCAGCAATGTGTGATTGACATGATGTCTCAAGGTACCCCAGGTAAGTGTTGTTCGCAGAAGTTGGATAGTGAATTGAAATGCAATATGCGATATGGTATGAGTGAATGCAATAATTTGCAATAATTGCCCAACTAGCAAGCACGTTTTCTTTTTGAAGAGGAAACTGTTGAAAAGGTAGTGAATGGAGAAGGGAAGACAGAAGAGGAGAGATGATGATGATGATGATGATGATGATGATGATGAGTTGATGCAAAGTTGTTTGAAGTAGGAAGGATATTGCTTGGTATTTATTCAGCCCTCATAAATAAGTATATATACTCAACAGTGTAAACATGACAGAATAAGGACTCAACTCTAAATATATTCATTTTGTAGCAATCACAACAATAGCTCTTAACTAATCATAGTCCACTTTGCAAGAAATTATTTCGGTTTAATTAATGATGATGCGCGATGTGTAAGTCAAGATATATTAATTATTTGTATCTTTGTGTAGCCTGCATACACAGTGAAAGGAGAAGGTATACGGAGCCGAAAGAAGCTTATCCATAGATCTATCTATCTCTAGTCTCTAGCTAATCACTAATCACTAAGTCTAATCAGCTCACTACAACCTCAGCTAGAGATAAAATGAGATAAATTTATTTAGCACAATTGGTATCGGTATACGGTATACGTGTTGGGGAAATGGGTAAAAAATCACGGAATGTCTCTCGGCTAGTCCTTGCTCGAGCTCCCTTCTCGTCTAGCTAGGTCTACCATGCGGAAGATAAGCACTGAAAGGACCTTATCTAGTGGGTCACAAAAACCCCGCTGCATCCACTTGGGGATTGTTATCCTGGCATGGGAAAATCCCAATTTCTGGAGAATGTAGTCCACCCCATAAGGCTCGATGCTCTTTCCTGCCCACGAGAGCAGGCGGACTGTGGGCTCAAGCTGCCAGGTTTTACAGTGATAGTCCCTCCAATCTCGCTGTAGTCTCATGTCATGCTCCAAGCTTAGCGGTGGGGCGAGACTGCTTGCAGTGATGTTCCCAGCTCCTCTTTTATTCGCCAGAGTTATGGTGGATGCAGAAGGAGAGGTGGATTCACTTTTGGAGACTCTTGGGGACAGTCCTCCGACACCTAGCTCTGAACCCGCTTTACTCATATTTGAAGAAAATTGGACATCACTATCAACTGACTCCATCCTGACAGAAGGACTCTGGCTCCGGCCTGCAGCCAACTGGGCACTAACCAATTTCTCCTTTTCTTTAATGTATGAAGTGATCAAGTCATGGAGGAAGAAGAACGCTTCCGCGTCCACTGTCACAAATATATGGTCTCCAAACTCGGTTATAAAGCTGCACTCTACTACTGGCTTCCCTAGTCCTGAATTTACATCTGGTGTTCCGGAGCAGGCCTGCAGATGCTCCGTCTTGAAAAACAGCTCCAAGCTTGGAAGCGCAAAAATCACTTCCCGGTTGTGATTGGGATCATGAAGTCGGGCTGGGGTGCGACGTTCCGAACCGCCAGAATCTGCTCGTTCTCTTTCCACTCGCTCCCGTTCCCGCTCCAAACTGGGAAATCTCCCAACTGCAATCACAATAAAAAGCAAGTAGTTGAAACAAAAGCCAGAAGTATCTACATATGATAATGATGCTAACTACAAATTGAGCTGAGCAACATTTCTTACCGTCATCTATTTCACTGGGAGCAAAGGCATAATGGAACCACTCATGTAGGGTCCTGAACTGAGGTGGGAACATGACATTCCTAGTAATCCGACAGACCATGGCCATGCTCTCATGTTGGACGCTGTTAATGCTCATCGCATGACTATTCTGCTGGCCCAGGCTAAAGTTCAGATTCTGAACCACATGCACACAACAGGTACTGGCATTAGCTGCGGCGGAAGAACTGGGAGTATGAGCTCCTTCCGGCTGTCTCGTCTCCTGAGCTTCCGTAGAAAAGGAGATGAACGGTTCCTTGAGACTGAACAGTGCCCAACTTTTTGCTTTGAAGTTAACGCCGTGAAAGCAGGCCAAGCTGATGTTGTTTCCATGAAGGTCCATCGTGCCGCCAAGGACTGTGCCAGCTTCCGGAAGAGGGACGAGCATGGAACTGATGGACATGAGGCTGACCTTATCTAGCACTTGCTGCCAGTGACGATGGTGCTGGTGTTGGAAATATGTCTTGCTCACTTCCTCACTATGATGCTGCCTCCTTCTCATGTTTGGTGTGAGCTGAGCTGCTGAGGTGTCATGGTGCATGTTACTCAAGACCCACTTGCTACTCTTAAACTGTTGGCTGAAAAACTCCTCCAATTTGCAGTGCATTTTGAGCAGGTCTACCGTCGTACTCTTGGAAATCATGAGTTGGAGCTGATCCCAACCCATGTCGCCATGGATGAATATCATGGCTGGTCTGTACGTGGCCAGGACATCGT
This sequence comes from Lepidocyrtus paradoxus, assembly GCA_034696885.1. Classification (NCBI taxonomy): domain Eukaryota; kingdom Metazoa; phylum Arthropoda; class Collembola; order Entomobryomorpha; family Entomobryidae; genus Lepidocyrtus; species Lepidocyrtus paradoxus. The sequence goes on along the minus strand of JAQGAH010001124.1, from coordinate 4,148 downwards.
CTGTGTAGTCATAACGGGTTCGCTCCCTTGTCTGTTGTACCAACCACTCATCTTTCAACTTTACCTGGAGCCCACTCACCCGCCCCATCAACACGCTAGTCCCCATAAAGTCAAGCCGGAGCTCCAAGCCATGCATTTTCAGGCCTACAGTGTGATGAGGCTCCACCCCAGGATCCTCTTGGGCTCTCACATAAGTGTTCAGTGTTGTTAGCTCAAACGTACCAGCGACAATGCCCCCCTTGGCTTCAATGTACGATGAATTGAGACCTACCCCAATGTAGAGGTTCTTGTGACCTGTGCTCCCGATCGACAATTTCCCCTCTGACTTTGCATCCCGAATCAGCCAGCTTACATTACCCATTACGTTTCCCATGTTCATCTGGACATTGAGCTTGGTGAAGTTGACGGTGAAGAGAACAAGGGTTTCCCAAGCGGGAAGCGGGCCTGACTGATTTGAAGACTCAAATTTTATTCCGCGTCTTCTACCTGTACCCATGTCCACTCCATCACCGCGGCTTCTGTCACGTGGGCTGGAAATTGACAGGGAGTTGCGACGAGAGGAGGAGCTGAGGGGGGTTGAACCTTTCAGGATGGAGGACGTCATTGTGGAACTCTCTTTGGAGTCATCACCCAGCACAGACGTGGTGGACATGTCACCCAGAAACACTCGTCGCACCAAGGAGCGTCTGTACCAGGCTTTAGGGAATGCCAGGATCTCGGTCAGTCGACGCATATCATACTTGAAGGAGGCTGAGCCAATGTCCACGATTGCTAGAATGAGACAAGTGGCATTGAAATAATACATAATACATAATAAATTAATAATAATGGGGTGTGTCATAAAAGATGAACACGCTTAACTATTTAACGTTTGAATGTAAATGAGATAATAAGACATATACCATAATCAACATAATTTTTATTTTTGAATCTGTAACTTTAACTTACTAGAAAAGCGAATGGCAGCCTGGTGGGATGTGGATGAGGTTGGTGGCGGATTCCCACTGGCACTTGGAGCCCCACTGGCCTGCTCCGTAAAAAGAAAGGTATTGTTACCGGAACTCATCAAATGAACTTTTCTGCTTCTCGACAAGTGGAATTTGACAAACTCCACGTTCATGCTGACGCTATCTTTCCTCTCGTTATCACTAAGTGGGCTCCATTGGTCTGCTTTCTTGGCAGCTCCATAAGGGTGAAAAATGTAGAGAGAAAAGTCGGAGAGACAGCCTGTTACGGAGAGACCTCCGATAATGGAGGATGAAGGCCACGGGGCAATCGTGGACGAGGTGGAATCCCGTTGCCCAACTTTATCACCAGAAATTCCCGCCTCTGACCCTCTCAATTTGGTGCGGAAGGAGGTGGGGAGGTTTGGGGTTGTGAAGGAGGGATGATGATGTAGATGGTGGTGGTGATGAACGTGATGCTTTCCCTTTGGCATGGGCTCACCCCCGGCATATTCATACTCCTCCTCTGCTCTTTTGGATGAAAAGACAATATCGAGAGCGGGAAGACGGAGCATGCACTCCACTCGAGAGACAGGCTGACAGGAGAAGCGAAACGTGCTGGGTTGCATATGGAAGTAGACTATAACGTCAACTGGGAATGAGGCATAGTAAGTGCTGGTGACCGCATCCTCCTCATCATTACGACTTTCGCTGTTCCCCTCCACCTGTTTCTGAGTGGCGTTGGCACTGCTGCTTCCGCTTGGTTGCATGACTGGCATGGGGATGGGCTCCAGAGTTTGCTCCAAGAAGTCTAGAATGTGGGGACTGATTATTGTCTCCTCCGGTACTGAATGAAGCGTGATCCAGGCAAACATGGAAGCCCTTTTAGTGCCGGATCGGCGATTGGAGGAAAATATCAAACCAGTGCTACTGCCCGAATCAGAACGCTCATGAGTGAACAATGGCTTTCCGGTAGATGTGGATCCGCCGGTTGCTGGTGGAGCTGGTCCTCCTCCATTAACATTAACAGAGATGGCCGCACCTGGAAGAATTGAACAATCCTTGTCTTCATACAAGGTGTGGGAGTCGTAGTGAATTTTGACGTCCAGTCCTGGAATGTGGAAAGTGGTCACATCTGTCAAGGAACCGCCGGGAACTCCAAACGGAGATTTAAGTCGTGTAGATGACAAGTTATGTCGTCCTTTGCGCGACATGATAGGACTGTTAATATGGAGGAGACTGTCATAACCAGAACCACTACGTTCACTCCGTTTCCTCCTCTGCGACCCATCCTCATCTTCCGACTTGGCCTTTGTGTGGAGCACGCATTTTCCACTGTTGATGAACACCTTAACATCCAACTCCAAATCCACATTCGGCTCCTGAGGTTTGCTATGGCTTACGGAACTCCCCGGCGTCATATGCCCACCACCCAGTTGACTCCCGTGATAGCCTCCTTTAGCGGATGTTGGAAGCTCCCTACTCAAACAGAAAAAAAAAGATGTAAATGAAAACCAGCCAAATTGAAAAAGATGGATCGATTCCCCCACTCGACCCTCTATAGAAATGCGTTTCAGTCGTACTCATCAGTTTCGTCTGGATAGTCACTCATCCTGTCCCCAATATTCTCCCCACTCCCATGTTCAAGCCACACACCAACAAACTCGTCCTCATCTTCAGGCGTTGCCGCACTCCCGCTGTCCACACTGTGCTGTCTAGAGTGGGATCATCCGGGTCCGGCCACAAACACAACAAGAAAAACAACAGAAAACAATTCAGTCCACCAAACCCAAACCAATTACAAACTTTGCATATTTGAAAACAGCAACTCAAATTTTAGACTGTCAAATTGAAAACAATAAACAAATAAACTGTTCATATTTTTTAAGAGAGTTACGTGTCAATGTCAAGAAAAAAGGATAGAAATAATATAATGTCCATGTAGCTTGTAAATAAAATTAAGTCAAGTTGATGCAGACTGGCAAGCCCAAACATAAAAAGATAAAAAACAAAAGCAAAAGTGGATGCATGAAGAAACCCTGAAAGAATGAGAGGCCATGCAAAGATGCAAATGTGTGTGGAGAAACGAGTTAGTTTTGAGTGAGATGAGAGAAAGCAAGAGGCTGGAAAGAAATTGTTCTGCTAGAGAACTAAATATCTGTAATAAATAGAGAGTGAGAGAGAGAGAGAGAGAGAGAGAGAGAGAGAGAGAGACTGGAGGTACCGCCAAGTATTTCCAAATGTGACCCTCTGCTTTGCCCCCCGGTGTTGGTGTTGGTGAAGTAGCAAGGAAGAGCGTGACGACGAGTTGGGCGAGACACTGGAGAGGGAGTGCGATGGGGTTGGGCTGCTTCCAACCATCTCCCCGGGACTACTCCATAACAGCACCACAAGGACAATCTTGTATCAGTTTTATCACCTTGCACCATTGCACCCTACCTCTTTTCCTCTTTTCATCTTTCCTCTTTTCATTTTCAGCCATTTCTAATTAACTGTCTACAAAATTGGTGAGCAGGTTTCATAGTCTCATCTAAGTCCTACTTTTACAACCATAATAACCAACATCCCCTCTCAACAGTTTACTTGCTAGTTAGTTAGTTTAGGAGTTTAGGAGTTTAGCCTACCCTTCTCCAACAAGATTTTTTGAGCAAGCAAGATATAACGTCGGACATAGACCAGACAGAGACAACAACAAAAACACAAAATAGTAAGTAAAGTAAATACTGCACTGGAGGGAGGAGAGAAACGATTACTGACGCTGCACGCATATCCATGCTTGTCTTAGTTTTACCTGACGGTAAGATAACAATTAGGTTAATTAGTCGCCTAACAAAAATATTTAACATTGTACAAAAGTGCACTTCCAAACTAATGGGATTAATAAGCAGCGCATACCTAACTTTTTTATCACTCTGAAAACTGAGTTGCACCTGAAAATGTTCAATTTGATAAGGTCCCTTCTTAAAAAGGTCGTCATTGAGTGATTAGTTTGTCGGACATAAAGTTATAGCAAGGTTCTCACTCTACCCCAAACATGACTTTTCGCGAATGGAATGACAATGCGACTGGAATTCATTCTAACTTCCTATAAAAGCTAATGTACCGATTCTCAACTGCAATTAATATCCAAACAAGTACCGCGAGCGGTTACAGGACCGTGAGCCTGTACACAATCCATAATTCTATAATCGCATGATTTATTAC
>JAQGAH010001123.1:0-18334 GCA_034696885.1 Lepidocyrtus paradoxus | reverse complement strand
AGATTTACATATTAGACTGAAATAATCTTAACTCTACGACGACATCAAGAAGCCTAATACACTAGGCGCAAAACAGTGTATACTTATGATAGATAACGGATATCATCAGCAGTAAATCACACTCGATTACATATATTTTCAAGACTTGGTTTCGTCCGGGGAGAAGGCAGCAGGATAAAAAAAACTGGAAAAATTGAACAGAAAATTTGGTCAGCTATAACCTATATAGATCGCGTAGTCATACTCATCATCATCGGCGTCATCAGTAAAAATGACTGGATCTGGATGGTGTAATTTGGGGCATTGGCTTCTGAAACATTTTTTGTCATTTATTTCCCTTTTCGCTGGCTTGCACTTTCTCCTCATTGGTGGGGGAAGTAGGTCCAGGCCACAATATCATAAAAGTTTTGTTATTGCTGTATTGATAATCCTGTTGTGAGCTGGAGATAGATCTTTTATAACTAGGTCGTCGGTTTTTCATTATGTCCATTGCAGTTGCAGTCAGTTTGCAAAGTTTACCGATAGAGTATAGTGGTCCTTTAGCGTTTTGTAAAATTCTGCGCAATAACTATTTTCAGTAATGTTAATACCACAAAAATTAAGACTAGGACAGCAATTCTGTGGCAAAGGGCTTCACTCCAGACTACACATTTGGAGGAAATGTAATGAAAGTGGGGAAATGATTGTAACGTCTGATGATAATGTTCAGGTACCTATCTGCCCATATTTCCCTCTCTATAATGACGGACAACGTGATATTTGATTACATTAAAGATTGTAATTTACATAAAACGATTTAACAGCGATTGCAAAATTTCCAAGAAAAACGTACGTGTTGAAAAATGAGTCATGTTAAGGTATCCTTCTAGCACTTCCTCATTTCTTCCAGGTTTTTGCTACACAGTTTTTCTCTCTGAAATTAAAAATGGAGCATTGCATAATCATCTGCTCCAAGGAATAGAATAATGAGATGGAAATTGTAATTCACGTCTGATTTAACATACAAGCAGGGATGATGCGAACGTGTCTGTTTTGAAGATTATGCTGCCTCTGCTTTCTCTATTAGGTTGTGCATTCAAGAAAAAGTAGTACAGCCCATTTTGGCGTATTTACTCACATATTATTCGGCAACGGATGATTAAAGTTTATAGAGCCTTTACTGAAAGCCATTTTTCAGATTGTGGGAAGGAGTGTTTGACTAGTTGCATTTGCCAAGCATTGTAATTAATTTCAACTTCTCAGAATATAGTTCAGAAAAATATGTCGAGGTTTGTTTATTTTTTTTTTTGTAGATTTTCACTGGAGAAAAAGAATGAGCAGATAAATCCACAAAAGAGTCAAAATATCTAGCAGCCATCATGACTTCAGACGCCATAGGAGATATTCTCCCCACATTCATATTTAACCACACGACAATGCTACCCTTCCCCGATGAGAACGATACCTTTTCAGCTGGCGGGGACCCCTTTATGTCAACAGTTGGGAATGAGACGATCGCGGCTGGCTCCGGCTACTGTGGAACTAGCCTCAAGTCCTTTGAGAAAAATTACAAGTCTGTTCATGGCTACACTAGCTTGATGGTGTGTCTGTTTGGAGCACAGGCCAACATTCTCAATTTGATTGTGCTGACAAGACGGGAGATGATAAATCCCACAAACGCCATCCTCACTGGACTAGCCCTTGCTGATTTGTTGAACATGCTGGAATATATTCCCTACGCATTTTACATTTTATGTGGGAGCAAGACATATGCGTGGGCGCTCTTTGTCTTGATTCATTCCAATTTTTCGCAGGTGAGTTGAAAACAAAGAAAGTTTGGTTAGCAAAAACTCAATCAAACTGTGTCAAATGACGTTTGTATTGATTTTTTATAATCTTCAGGTTTGTCACACAATTTCAATCTGGCTGACTGTGACCCTCGCCATATGGCGCTATATCATGGTCGCAATGCACGTCAAGAGCAAAACACTCTGCTCCATGAACAGAGCCAAGTGGGCAGTCTGTTTGGCTTACATCACATCGCCCCTTCTCTGCATTCCCATTTATCTATCATTTTCCATCACTCCACTTATCTTGACCAGTTTGACACCCTCAAATAGCACCAACGCATCGATAGCTTCGCCTGTCGGAAACATGGACTTGGTGGTTTCTAATCTTACATCCGGATCCATTATCAACTCAACCTTGATTGGAGATGGGGGAACCCCTGGGGGTAGCACTGATCAGTACATCGTAAACTTATCCGAGCTAGCTAAAAATAAGCCGCTTCTACTGACTGCAAATTTTTGGCTCTACAGGTAGGTGGAACACATCAGAAACCTAAGTTGCTTTCAGCTTGATAGACTTTAGAACAAGGTGGGGAAAAAAAGCTGACATATTGCCATCAAACATGACAAATGAGTGGGACTAGAAAGAAAGTAGATGAGGCACTTTTGCTCTGATGAAAAACAGTATACTTTTTATAATCACTCCAGAAGTCAGCCTGTGCCCATTAGCACAATGGTGATCATGATCATCATCAGTCAGTCAAAGCATGTTGCTCCGACTCCTTCTCACCCAGTATCATTTTGCTGTTCAGCTCACAGCAAGATGACTTTGCTCATAAAAAAAGTGGCAAACTGTAATTTCCTTTTCCTCATGTTTTATTTTCAAATACAGCATCCGCAAAGGAATTGTAAGGAAATGAGAGGAATACTGAGAAGTGAATGTAGATCCGGACTAGAACATTATGATCCCATTTCACCTAATCTGCAATTCAATGAGACTATAAAAGAGCATGGATGAAGGGAAAGCAAGAAAAAAACTTGACACTTTTTTTTTCAGAGAAAACAAAAAAGGCCAAGTGTAGGAATGCTACATAATATAATTAAACACCATAAATAAATCATGTTAGAGAACAAACGCAGCCCTTCTTAATACGTTGTTTCTGGCTACTGCTAATAATGATGATTCATGTCCTATTTTATCTAACGTTTTTTTTTGTTCCAGCGTGGTCATAAAGCTAATCCCGTGCGTCCTCCTCACAGTGGTAAGCCTGCGTCTAATTAACTCCCTGATGGAGGCAAAACGACGGAAGGACATGCTGCTGAAAAAGCGGACAACAGCACCAGCCATAGTAGGGAATCACAGTGGTGCTGGGAACAACACTGAGCACGAGTCCGGGGGATCGGATCGCACAACGAGAATGTTGCTAACTGTACTTCTCCTCTTCTTAATTACCGAGTTCCCACAAGGGATGTTGGGTTTATTGAGCGGGCTGTTGGGCGATAATTTCTTCAAGACCTGCTATATTCCTTTGGCTGACCTGTTGGATGGATTTGCATTAATTAACGCATCTATAAATTTTTGCATTTACTGTGCAATGAGCAGAAAGTTTAGGGACACGTTCTCCCAACTGTTCCGCCTCAACAGACTGATGAAGCTGGGAAGAGGGAGGCAGCATAGTGGACGTCGCGTACATTCCACTACGATTACGACAACTACTCTCAACCACAACAAGGCAGCCCCCCTCCCCAATAATCACCACAATGACCATGGGGTGGTGGCCGTGTCAGCTGCGAATCAGCAACTTTTATTAGATCACAAGAATGACCATCATGAGGGAGAGAATTCTGCTTTGTAAATGGGAATTCCATTGTCAGCTAACTCGCCATGTGTAGAAATTGATCGAAGAAAAAAAAACTGTTCCTCATTTTCACTGTGTAGAAGTATAAGAGTGGACCAAGCGTAATTTTGTCCTTGGGAATGAAACACTCCGCGTTTTATTGAAATCTGACATATCTTTCCCGAATTTTGTGAAAAACGATATATTTTATTTTATCCAATTAACAATCTTTCCCGAACTGACCCTGTGAATTCGGCTGCTTTGCCGGAGGCTTTGTGAGTGAATGATACGTGCTTGTTCTATAAGAGAAAAGAGACTTTAATGAATGAAGCCATGTTGCAGCCCCACCTCAACAAAGTAACTCTCCGGTTGATTTACTGGCTGAATGGTGCTGATAAATTGAAAAGGTATGTCCCATTTCGTTACCTTGTTGTAGATAGCATGTTTCTCTTGTGATTGTGCCTACCCCACAGGTAGGGGCGAACCTTAAAAGTTAATTTTACAAATGAGAAGGTTTTTCTGACGTTCATGTGGCGTGGTCGGTGGTCACAATATTGACTTTCCCAGAAGTAATAACAACATGCCAAAGCATATACCTAACCTTTGTGTCTCGACCCTTTTTTATTTCCATTCTTTTCCCTGGCTTTTTTTTACACAAAGCCCTGCTCAAGCGCTCTTTTCTCCCTGTTATTAAGCATATAATAGGGAATACAAGGAAAAGGTTTGGTCTTTTTCTCATCCCTTTTGATACTCATTTCGGAGAAACCAGGAAGGAAGGGAACATATGTGTGTGGTGGTGGCGTGGTCTTTGAAGTGTAAGCCTCAGTTGGTCATCCTCTTTCTCCTTTCATTTTCCAACTTCCCTTATTGCAGAAGATAAAACGAGAGCAGTAAAAAAAAGTCTGAAAGCTGCTCACTATTTTTTTATCCTTTGCGTTCCTGACTCTAATAAAGTAGGGAAAAAAGTAAAACAAACTAGCATAAAAAAGGAAGAACAAAGGGAAAGTTGCTTAAAGAGGAATGTATGGTTCCATCTCAATATTCAATTTCTGATAAGTGTTCTTTCAAACATTATGTAAAACGACAGAGCGGGAACCTCTTTCGATTACAAACTAAACTTTCGAGAGGAGGGGGTAAGTGGATGGAGGGGGAGATGTCAGAAGTCGTGTGTGCTTCTATTTTCATGTTTGTTATTACATTGACTATTCATGATTTTATTTACTTTTTCTATTATCTCCTACGAAGTAGTATAATTTCGGAAAAAAACTGAATGTTTTTTTATGTAGCAAACTTTTCTTCCCGATATTATAAGGTGTGTGGTAAATGTAGTTGGATTCCTGGAAGGAAGCAAACTGTAAAAAAAACTTTTACTTTCAAGATTCCAAGAAACTTGTTAAAAAGTTATCGAAAAAGTATAACAAGTTATTGCACTTTTAAATCGGCTCAAGTGAATCTGATGCAGAAAAAGGGGAGAGATCAGGACACGGGAAATGCTTTAATTTAAATTCGGGATGTTCTGCGTTACAAGCGATAAACTTGTTGGGAAAAGTTGGGATAAATCTTTATTGAATGAAGTTGCTCCTATGTGCTTATACCTACCTAATACAATTTGGTTCAAGTTGTGGATGCTTTTTTCCCGATTGATCTGTCATCTGTGAAACGGCATTGCTTTGTTAGGTGAACGCTCTCAATTCCACTGTCATATGGATGGATCCTCCCATCTAATTTCACGCTTGTCATAAGTATCTTCCAGGTAGATTGGTAAATAACTTTTTATCGTACTTTTGTTATGGATCTATTTCCATATGAGAACGTTTTTGTGTACTTTTTTTCGAGAAATGTGAGAAATGGCAAACAGTAAACTTCTTAATAATTATGTTTGCTCTTCGGTAGCTCGCTGTTTTCTGAACAGTCATAAATTAGGTTCTGTATCTGCTTTAAATTTTGATTCACCTGCTCATCTATATCTCATTTTTCACGTAATGTCCAATTATAATGAGTTTCCCTCCCTAACAAAATGTTGTTATTGTTTGTAGATGGAAATCTTAAACTTATTTTATTGCGTTGTGCTGAAGGCGCTGTTATGTATGATATGACGCACGGAGGAAAATAACACTGAGTATCGCATTTCATCTCATCTAAAATTGAAATTCCATCCCTGACATGATAACAGATGCCGTGCCATCAGCTCCAAGTATGGGTCTAACCTTCCACCTTTTCACAACCCGATTTCCGAGTAATCATATATATGAACTCAAAGATACATAAATGAACGTCTAACGGTCCTCTCATCTCAATAATTTTGGAGATGAGAATGAGGAGACGGCAGCCTACAAACTACAATTTCACTCGAGACACACTAAATGCTTTACTTACTCGGGGGGAGCAACGAACATTCCCTTTTATCCACCCAGCTCCACTTCACAAAGTGGCTGATGATACCGACTGAGAGCAAGGATATCTCTTACTTTCACCATATCAGCCACCAAGACGAGCAGAGCAGGGACCCAACCTCTTATTTTTATTTGCTTCTCAACTCCCATCACACAATAGGAGAAAGAAGATGATGATGATGACATGATAGTGTTCATATTCGGATAAGAAAAAAAAGTAAGCCAACTTATTGCCGAGGAAGAAGAAAAAAACGTAAACTTTCCCTTACTCAAACAAAAAAAAAAGATGTTTTCCCCTTACCCATATCCATAACTTTTAACTCCCTTTCTGATGTAGTTATTTGCAGTTGGCATTTCTATTCTCACGCTTTCCCCCGCTGCTCGCTTTTCTCCCTCTCTGGAGGAAAAGTCACTGTTTTTCTCGGATTATAAATATAACCCTATCTATTGTTCTCCTCATTCCGATTTTTTTCTCTCCTCTCTCGGTAGACGATGGAGGTCTCATCCCAACGGCTAATAATGAGGGAGGGAAAGGCTGTAAGAGTTTTTATGGGGCTTTAGCTCACATTTTACTCCCCCCTTGAGACTAGCATCGTGAGGATCATCATCGTCTTCATGAGACGTTAGAATTAGTTTGCTTGTACAACAGAAACAAAAAGGATTGCTGGTCTTTTCCCACTAAAATAATTTTCTTTCAGGTGAATTCGCAGAACAAAAAAAAAGTGCTCCCTTTCAAAAAAAAAATCCAATCCATTTCATCGAGAATATGGCGGGGGCTATGTGGGAGGAAGATAATTTCTATAAATTGTCGGGGAAAAGTAAGCACTTATGCAAAAAGAAAAGGAACACTTTTATATTTTATAGCCAGCTTGTAAGGTTTTTTATTATTATGAGTCGAGTGTGTGCGGCCATGTTCCATATGTTAGGTTATGTGCAAAAATGGGATTTTTTTTCTCCAGATTTTTTTCTTCCTCCTGACTTCTTTTGGGACGTTTGCGATTTATACATGAGTTGCTTTTATTGCAGTGAGCGAAACAGGACCGGATACACTGCCATTATTATTGTTCGCTTTCACTCTGGCGCTAGCCCTCCTCATATGCCGTTTTTGTTGAAGGCGCATAAAAGTGGTGGGCTGAAGGTGGGATTGCATCGCATCGTGAAATTCTTATGGATTGGTATAGGCCATATGTATTCTTCATATAATGGCCACTGTACGATGCATACAAAGCAGAGGAGAAAGGACTGAAATATGGGTAGGGAAAGTAAAAAGCCAGTTTTTTTCCAGGATAGACTAAAATGTTAAACAGCTGTAAAACTACATTTCTGAATTAGGATTCAATGAACCGTGTCGGATTTCTTCTATGTATGGATGGGGAGGGTGTGCAGAGGAAAAATTGGATTTTACTTGTAATATATTATATTACACTCTTTTCCGTCCCGGGAATAAATGTTTTCTTGTTGATTTTTAATATCAAGTGAAGAGCCGCCTGTAGTCGGTACGTTTGTAATAAGGGTCTGAAAATGAGTAAAAGCCAAATAAACATTGATGAGGCATGTCACGTTCAACAGATTTTTGATACTTGAGCGGAGTATGAATATCCAGCTTTTATCAAAGGGTGATTTATTGGCCGGCTCCAGTTTTGCAAAACAGCAAGGCAATATCAGTCTACTTTATAGTTTCAAGCTAAACGTACAAATCTCATCTCAACTATTAGTAATAGGCCATTCCACATTATATCTGGCGAGGATCGAGAATCCCGATATCAAACTGATTGAATTGTGTGGAATATAATTGCGTCTGTTATGACGAGAAACAAAATGTTTAGTGTAATTGGAAGCACTGAATCATTTTTTATGTGATGGAAAAATATCTGATGATGATGAAACCCGAAACGTGATTGGGAGGGAGGCTATAAAACTGACAAACTCCTGTTGAGATAAAAGACAAAAAAAACTTAACAAAACACGGTGGTTTGTTAAATACAGAAAAAAAAAACATACCTCGGCTCTATTTTTGAATGGGGTATTGAGTACGAAAATATGCAAAATATGGATACTCAGAATCTGAAGCAATTTCCTTTTTCATTATTTTTAAATAATTTATTGTGTCCGATGTATCCAGCTGGAGAGTTGTGCCTTGATTCCTCTAATTTCCCGAATTAGAGAGGAACGGCAAACTACCCATGAGCATTGTACTACGAGCGCAGTTTTTATTAATCGTAGCCAGTTTTCTGTTCCCTGCCAAAGTAACTCCACTTCCTGCGTGTACGCAGTAGCAATTACATGTACTTGAAGTGATATATGAGCAGATTTATCATTTTCAGGAACAAAGGAAAAAATATGCTGCAACTTTTAAGCCTTAATTTAGTAGTCAAGTATAGCCATAATTACACACAGGCAGACGTAGTTCTTGTGAGTTGTTACATGTGTTCTTTTGAAGTAATGAAGGGTTATTGACTTTTGACGAGTTGGGAATACTTTTGAATGAAAAAATATACTTCATTAACAAAAACAAGACGGATTTAAAACAAAAGTTTCCAATTCCAGATGTTTTTGTTGGTTTAATTAATTCGGGAAAATTGAAAATGATTTGTCATTCCGAACAAAGACGAGCATTATTAGAATTCAAAGCTTGTTTCTTTTTGCGACATCTATTGTTCCTTCATTCCTACAATTTTTATTACCATCCTTGATTTTCATCACTGGAGAGATATTAATTGTTTGCGGTAGTTGTGCAGATGGTTCCAATCCGGATTATCCGTCAACAATCAATCAAGTATTAAATGATATTCTTTGGAAGGTAAATACCTAATTGAAAATCTCAGTTCCCAACTAAAGGACAATGGGGCAAGGTGGGTTTCATTCAGTTCCAGAGAACAAAGGCATTGTGAAAACAAAAACCTATTCATTGAAAAAAACGTGTTTTACGTCCTTTCATTAGTTGGGATGCTTTGTGCTTTGTAGTGTAGTATTTCTCGAGTCTGTTGTATCAACTGCCAAGGGTAATAAATACCTACCTATCTATCAGGAAGGATGTTGATCTTTTCAAATACATAGATTCTTTCATAAAAACTGTTTTACCAACTCGACAGAGTTAACTGAATCGAAGTAGAATTGAGCTATATTTGAGTTGGGCAAAATTGAGTTTGAGCCTTGAGCGAAATTACTGAAACTAGTAAATTGTCAATTATAATTATAAATTATCCCGAATTCTATTGTCAAAAACTCATAAATCAAGAGAGTTTCCCAAAATAACAAATTAATTAGAAGATTGATATGTTACGAATTGCTTTCTGTTAAAGTTGAAGTTTTGCTGAAAAAGAACAAATAAAATGTGAAAAGCAATCGTCGCAGATATATGTAGGCGAAACTGCACGTGTACGCTAATAAAGAAAAGTCTCTGCTTTAAAAATAATTTTAATATCAATTTCTGAATAAAACTCGGTTATTATAATCATAGTCAATGTCAATATAGCTTACGCAAACACTTTACTCTAACATTGCAAAATGATTTCTCAACTTTCTCCTTCCCAAGCTGTCAATCTGGTAATCAGCATTTCAAATATATGAAACCTTTTAAATATTCCATTTTTCCCAAGTCCAATTTCTACATCCCATCTCCATACTGATCGAACGATAAAGACATGATCACGCACACTTCCCAATAGAGAAAGCAACACTGCTTGGGAAACATTACCTGAAAAAATCCTATTTTACCCTACGATTTATACAGGACATTCTACAAACGAGATCCCATTTTCGGAGATTGGAGAAAAAAAGAAGAAAGTGTGAAAACTAGCACAAAGCTCCTAGAATAAAATTACAACGACATGAGAAAGATGGGAAAGGAAGGGAAAAGTCCTAGTCATGGTACTCCCATGAATGTAAAAAAAAGTAATTGTGTACATTAGCCAGACCACTACCTACCCACATCACCACCACATGGATCTTATACCATTATTACCCTCTAATAATGCCCACTTTTTTACTATGGAAAACTACTTATGAGAATGCTCACCTGCGATGGTGCCGTTGTCGTTGCCCAAATTGCCTGTTCTCATTTGAGCATAGGGCCCTATTCCCCGTATTCCGCTACCTGACAAGAGAAAAAAACTAATAAACAATAACTTTCCCCATGATCGCTTGAAAATGACGGGGAGAATAAGAATAGCCATTTTGAGGGGATTCCCGGAAAGTAACGGGATTCATTTCCAGTTCCGCGAAGGATATGAAGATGAGTCTCGTTCGGGATGTATGGCTTGTTTTTTAAAGTATGCAATTGCCATTTCACTTAAAACACAATTCATGTATTTTTTTCCCTTCAGTGTGTTCAGAAAAAGAACATCATCCTCCACTCCTCCTCCTCCACTCTGGAATCACGGCTGCGATGAAGCAAATTTCAATCTAGGCGTAGATCGCTCCAAGCCTCAAGAGATGGGATGGGGGGAAAAGACAACGAATTTGCGTGGGACTTGGAACGACCCAACATTGCTAGTCATGTTTCACTCCTTCTCCAGTTTCAAATGATAAGGGATGGACAAATGGAAAATATGGACTTGAGAAGAAGATCCACAGGTGGGTAAAAACTTGTTTTCTTTTTGCTTCAATCATTGCTTGAGAAATAATCTTGGGATGTCATGCATTCCAAGAAAAACAATGCTTGGGGGAATCCTTTTAAATTAATTGGTACTTCATTTTGAAATTGGCAATCAAAAGCCTACGTTGACCGCCTAAAATTGTATAATAAGTAGCTCACGATTCAAAATTAACATAATAAGTAGGTGCATCATTATTAGTCACTTGGCGGAAACTACATCAAAGTCTTGTATGAAGTTGATGGAGATGTGGAAAGGAATTCCCAAAAACATACAATCTGTAATTGAGCTGTGTGGAGTGGCAGGATTAACGTGAATTGAGAGTTCATAGTGTCAGTTCCCAGTCATTTTCCTTCTGTGGGGAAAGAAAGGACTTGAGGGGAAGAAAAAGTAGCAAGTTGAAATTCCCATCATGGGCCTGACTCATGATAAAGTGAGTGGATAGGAGCCTAGGTCAAATTACAAGTGAAGCACATAGGCCATCATCATCAGTCAGTCAAGGCACGTCAGGAGCGTGTCTTCGCCAGAGACGGAAAGCTACAAACGGCAAAAGTCATGTTGAAAGAGGGGCTTCAAAGGGAAAGTGAAAAATTACACAATATTTTTCACATCTCCCTTCCAGCAACCTTCTAGTTATGGGCTGTGGAAAGAAAGTTTGCTAAACGTGCGGCTTTGATTTTTTTCCGATGAGAATTTTTCATTTCTTCGAGATCGAAGGTATATGCTGGAGGCATTCGGGGGGGCTCAAAGGTAAGTCGAGCACTTGTATATTTTCATAGGGAAATGGTCTGTTTGATGGAGAAAACATGTACTTATTTATTGCATGATGGGTCCTCCTCAATTCAATCACAGTCACACCAGATTCCTCTACGATTACAGAGGATATCTAATGTCTGATTATCTAGGACTACCCAACAATGAATATGTTAGCTGCAGGGCGATGGAGGATCATTGAAGGATTACTTTGGGAAAAATATATATGCCTTTATAAACTTCTACTTTTATTTCCCTTTGAATTGTTTTTGTATCCTCTTTATTTCGTTTGATCTTTATTACCAACATATCAAAGTAACATTAAGCCGGTTTCTCTTGGGGATGATGTTAGAGGGGAAGTAAAGACGAGCTAATTAAGTTACAAATGGTCCAAAGGGTAATATAAGGAAAAAGTAATGGAAGGAAGACCAAAGGACGTAAAGTATTACCCAGGTGGATCCTCTCTGCTTTTGAAATGAAGTAGGGTTTTGCTTTCAAAAGTTATCATTTTTTTTTGCACGCGGGTTTCCCACGAAAATAGGTATTATGAGAATGAACTCAAAACCCCTTTTCTGATTTCAATGAATCATATTAATTATCTCCCAAGTTGCAAAAAGTAGTCAAAGTCTGCTTAATCATAGGGATTTGGTTCACTGAAGCTTTATGAGATGGGCTTACATTTTTCTTTTACATTCCAATTGCTGAAGTGGGTTGAATTTCACATTTTGACAGACATTCTGCTTACATGATGCACCGAGCTGCTCAGTGAGAGCGTCTCACAGACTGCAGGACCTGCATCACTTTCTTTGCGTGTTTTTGTATATTGTCTTCATATTTAGTTTTTTTTTGGCTCATACATCATGTCCAAAGTCATTTCCGTTCGTATGCTGTCACCGCCAACATTTCCGCCACACGGTTTCTCCTGTGGTTTTTGGCATCCTTGGGATAGCCTCTGAAGGATACGGGTGTTTGAGGTTTTTTAAAGAGATACCGTATCATCTGAAATAGAAAGCTAGAACGATGAGATAATATTTCAACATATTAACCCAGATGCATGCATTATCTAGTACATAAATTATGACTGGGACTCTAACGGAACGGATCCATATGTCTAGTTGTTTTAATGTAGGAAAGCAACTTCAATCCTGGGATTAATCAGAATAAACGTCTCCACATATTTTTATTGTCGGAGTGACCACCTATTTGAAGAAATATGGAATACTCCAAACTACTCCCCATTTTTTCGCAAAGTTCGTGCTCGATGGTCCCTAAAAGAGCATTGTACCTTGTTCTGCGAGTGGGAAACGAGTTGAGCAAGGGAATAATATAAATGTAGAAACTTAGACCGACTGCTCCGCATTTGACTTATTCTTCATCATCTCCAAAGACATAGTTGAGTGGAGGCAGTACAATATTAGTGGGTTGCAATATGTTCGGATTTTTTGCTCCTTACATAATATGGATTTCTTATTACACCACTGGAGGGAACGTCACTATAGAGCCCTGTGCCATATTACCATCTGTAATTTCATCTCTGTTCCCTCTGCTCCTTCCATTTCTGCTTGGGTGTCCTACTAATGCCATAACATAAAATGTCAATTTTCTACGGGAAAGCACAACATTATTCTTCCAGTCCCCAGTCATTTCGTCCCGTATGATGCTATTCTTACTTTCTCCCCGTTTTCTCCTGTGGAAAAAAGAGACAAACTTTTGGGAAAAGTATTTACGCTACAGATAGATATGGTTTCTTTACATTTATGTTGGGAGATCACGGGGAACATAACTTGAATTACGTCTTGTGAGGGAGCAACCGCAGTAAAAAATATTTATGCACGGTACGAAGCACTGGGCTGGGGGAGCTTAATAGTGGGGGAGGCTGTTGAGACTATAAAAACAAATAAAATATATTGCGCAAAAAAAACTATGATTTCGTACTAGTATTTATGTAAGATTACAAGTAGGTACTGCTCAGTTTTCCTAATAATAGTGGGGCTCTCGGCTTTCTCTCATTTTTTTGGTTTGAAAAGCAATTTGCTATGTGCGTAGGTGCCTAACAAGGCATCGTCTAGCAGTGCCCCAGTTCAACCTACAATTTTATGATAGGTGGATTTATAATGAAGAATTCTTCTAATTAAAATTTTAACGTAAAATTCCTGAGCAGACAAAAACCCATCAATAAACCTTCCTTCATGTTAGTCTTTATATGTCATTTTTTTTTGAATATCGGCGTCAATCCTAAAAAATATGGTTTTCGGGTAAAATTTTATTGGCCTTGTTGTTTCCCGTGTAGTATTCTCAATCTTGTTCGCTGCTTTCGAAATCCTCAACATGTAAAACGGATTTTGTTTGAAAAGGTAAGATATCCAATAGGAATTTAAGTAAGTAGCTAACAATGACAAAGCGAGGTAAAAAGGATGAATTTTCTGCTTGCGAAATGTCCAACTACAGGGACAAGGTACTCTAAAATGGTGACATCGTGAGAGATTTTTTTACTCTTGTTAGTTGTAGTCCTATTCTGACTGCACTTAGATAAAACAAGAAAATGCGATGACGGAAATCTTTATACGGCAATGTCTAACATTTTGGAGCTTTCTTTGGACTCGAATTCCTTCCCATCTTGTATTTTGTCAATGTCAATACAGTCTCCGTGTGCCAAGCCAAGAGATCGGAAATCCTATTGGATTTTGTTGTTTGCTGAAATTCAAGCGGGGCCTGTTCTCAGACAGGTATTGGGTTAACATAAATTCTTGATGTGCCTATTTCACCCATTTCCCCGGCTCAAATGGACTTTTCTGGGAGTCGAAAGGGATAAAAGGTAATTCTATGGTTATGACAAATGTGTACCTTTTTAAAATAGCTTTCAAATTTGACATGTCGACAAAAAGTGAAAGCAGTCTATGCACACTTCTATACACATTTACGGTCTACTTTGCTTTATTTAATTTGAATAAAATCACCTTACAGTTGTCATCCATGTCGTGTTGAATTCACTTTGCGCTTTTGCCACCAGCGTAAATAGGAATTACGTGATGTGCATTGCTCAACCAAGTATGACGATATTTCGACATTATGCCATGAAAAGTAAGAGTCCTTCACTTGACTTTCTCCTTGCCTGAGGTATACAACGACAATGATACTAGGTGGCTAACTTTTAGCACAAATATAAATCATTTTTTCCAGTCCTTCCTCCAAGGCCCCTTTTGTAAACAACATTGAACATTACCCGATTTGACAAATTGGTAGTTCATTATAGTCGTATCCAGTGTTCATATTATGCACTTGGGTTACATCTTCAAATTATGTGGACTTCAAGAGCTTTTGATCAAAGAGGGCCGAGGGGAAATCAACTTCTGTTTTTAAAGATCAAAGTACACGGAGGAGACTGATGATAGGTAGTATTCTATTCGTAGTCAGTTGTTGCTTCTAACCAGTTTCCACTGTGTAATTTAACCTCGGAAGTTGTTCCATACAAAATATGTAGCGAATATAATTATTATTTGGAACAAAACATGCTTGGCCATTATAAAAGTGCAACATAATGTAGCGCATATATGTTTAATTTGGGGCAAGTAAATAAAATGTTGCCAAAAGCATCGGAATATTTACATATATTGCTATTCAATGTATCCTAACAAACAGTATAATTAGATGAAAAGGATGCAAAATATTGAACAAGATTGATGGAACCTTATTGGTTGTAGCGGGGCCGTCAAGGAGAAATGGATTTTTGCACAGACATGGACATAGCGTGACATATAAAAACCGTCGAATTTTTGTGGAATTTCGCAACTCGTTTTTACATATTGTACAGTAGCAATTTTTTGGACAAAGAAGATTGATTTGAACGATTTTCTCTGGGGAGAACATTTTCTCTTTTCATCTCTCCCCCTATCTATGGCTCCGAAGCAGCAAACAGGACACGGATGGCTAGATAGATAAATTGAGTGCTTACAAGTGGAAAGGTTTCATACTCGTAATTGCTCCCCGTTTTTGCCTGTTCCAGTGTCAATATCTTTTTAAAAAGTAGGACCGGGCCCTCGACGAGTTCTCCGGATTTGTGTCGGTGGGTGAGCAGGAGGTGATACGATTTGTAAAGGTTCTTTTAAAGTCTCCGAAATAATACAATAAGCGGATTAGAGAATGATTGGAAACCTTTTTGCGAATTATCGACAGATCTGCAAGTTTTCAGACAGCATTAGCAAAACAATACATATGGCTGTGTGGTATCACAACTTTTCTGCTATTGCCTGACTTTCTCTAATGTCTCACCATATCATCATCATTCAAGTAGAATAAGACATTGCTCTCTCATAAAAAGTTCAAAAAAGGGAAAGAACGTTCAAGCCCGTAAGCATCTGGTAAGTTGCGGTTGGCTGGCGTAAGTATGATTAGTTTTTTTTTCAAAAGCAGCTTTTTCTCCCCGTTTGCAATTAAGCAAATGGTTGCAAAAGGTTTTCTGAGAAAATGAAGATGTATGAAGATATAAATACACCTGACAATAACACACCTTCGGTAATATAGTCTCTCCCTCTCTCTACCTATATAAATATGCCGACATCGTATAAATAGGTATACTTTATAAATACAAGATATGAAAATCTGGCACTGAAAGAAAACTTTCGTTATATAGGAGCCTTCAAAGATTTTAAAAGCAAGTAAAGGTTTGGAGCGGAATCCTTCGGATGTTGCATAACTGTAGATGATGCAATGATGGATATAAAAGTTGGCTATTTCGTCACAGCATAAAATCTAAATGAATCTAAAAACGCTGTTAAATAAAAAAAACTGTCTGTATATCCAGTCCCAATTAAGTTGAAATGTAGATTTGGCCTTATTCAGGACATTGAATTTAACGTGTCTTTGTTTTCATAAAAAGTACGTGCGTCACAGATATTTCTAACAAAACATGTCTATCAAATATTAACCCGTTATAAATAAATCTGGTAATCATGTGAGTGAAATCGCATTCGAAAAAAAGTAAATTAGGCAACCTGTCTGCATCCGGGTCCCAATAGATCCTCTATGTTGTCATGTCATGGTTATGACAATGTTCGTTCAGGCCAGTAAATTTGAAAGGACACATCCGTCCCAATTACGGAGAACTTGTTGGCATTTTCATTTCAACGTATCCATTTCTCAACTTAGCGCGAGCTGTAGCAGATCTATTAATACTCCAGTTTCAAAGTCATAAGCCGCTCGTGTGATCCCGAGCCCAATAATATTGCCCGTTCCACGACCTGCGGGAATGTTTCGACTCTCATTTTCTCCACCCTTTAATCTTTAAATGCATTCCACGCTCCATGTTCCAGTGCATAAAGACAATGGCCATTCATTATCGTCATCATCAAACGTATGATTAAAATTCGGGTTTTATTATGAAACTGGTCTTTGTCCACTCTCAGAAGACATAGTTCATGCTTTAAATAGATGTAGATGGTAATATGCAAATCCAAATTTTAGCTCCAACTTTGCAAGACATTTATACGGCTTTGGAAAAGCAAAAGACGGAGAAAGTTGGCATATCGTTATTTTGAAACGGGAAAGTTTGGAGATCTGTCCGAAGTATGTTTGCTAGTAAGTAGAATTCCACGTACTTTCTATTAAGCTTGCTAACATAAGTCAAGTTGTATTAAGTAACTTCGAAGGAAATCCAAGCACTTGTCTGTTCCCGGTCTTCTTATAATGGAATTACTTATCTCCGCCCTGCACCTACTTGTTTCTTGGTGAGCTGTAATGAATAAATAAGAGACGCGAGGAACAACCCTCCTTTCAGCTTTCTGAATGTATTTTAGACAATGGCTTTGTATTTCCATAAAAGAGCATTTTTATCCTGATCCAACTCTGCTCATGATCATGACTCCTTAGCTTTATGTGTAAAAGTGGCTGAATATTTCCTAGCTTTCTAATAATGAAGGGAAATGTTCTCTCGGAGAAGATGAATTCACCTTTTTTATGCATTTGTGCAGAACTAGAAGGGGAACAGCATGACACCTGAAATCTTCCCATTCGATTTACTCACTCCCACTTATCCCAGCTTTTACCTCGGAATAGGGAAGTAAGAAGGTGTCATAATAAATTTTTCAATATTTGAAATTTCAACAGCCCATGCCGTGCATTAAGGAAGCTCTCGTCTTGTAAGCTTTTCTTTCTTTAGGAAAGACGAAAGTGAAAAATACATTGTTATTGACTCTAATCTAAAGGAGTGCGTAGTATAGCGCCTGAAATTATTTGAGAGAAAGTGAGGAACAAGATATGAGGAAATAAATAACTTAAATAGAATGGAATCCGTGTCACAGTCATCTTACTCATGTATAGTGTTACCTTAACCTCCGTGTCTTGGGAGGAAGGATCGAGGTTACATATATCTGGAGGGGAAAGGTAATATTGAAAATGGGTTGGGTGTTCAGTTGGAAGCTGGATTTCCGTCTTTTTAAGGCTTAACAAGCAATTTTGTTCTTGGTGTAGTAGAATCCATCCACAGGGCTAGCTAACGGTCGGCCAGCTCCTGCTCTGTAATTTATTCTAGTTCCTGGAATTTTTCTAGAAACTGAATGCGAAAATATCTAATGCATGTAGTTTTACCAGGATCCAGTAAAAAAGCGATTGCGTTTGAGTTAGCATTATTTCGAGTGACAGTCCGTATGTTCATAACCCTCTGCTTCGGATGGGATGAGATATATATAAGGTATAAGGTATACTATTACAGGGGAGAAAGGGTCGGGTGGGCCGGATACGTTTCAGTACTGAAATCCAATTTTGCTCTATCGATAAAAAAATTCTATCCTGTTGAGCCGGATGAGTAAATTGATTGTAACCGTTACGCTGAAATTTGATGAATGACTGGAGATGTGAGAAGAGAAAAGGCAGCGCCATGTGTTACTGCAGTGTGGAAACTATCCCATAATACGATATCTGTTGAAACAGATTGGAGATTGAAACATGATGCTAGAATTATCATGAAAGGAGAACAAAGTAAAATGAAGAGAAGT
>JAQGAH010001122.1:0-18339 GCA_034696885.1 Lepidocyrtus paradoxus | reverse complement strand
ATAAGCTGACACATATATGGAAATTGAGAGGCCGCAGCGCAGCTGCGTTCCTCTCAATTTTACCAGAGATTTATTACCATTCCTAATGTACTTTTCCCCTATGCGTGTGTCCTCCAAGGAGTTGTCAAGTAGTAATAAAAATACCTTGGTAGTCTTGGTACATCTTCTTGATTCCATTTGATACGCACCTGATTATTGGATTGATATGCATATGAACATAACAATAATGATAGGTATCATCTTATGGCCTCATCCCTTTCAATGAGCTGTGTCAAATGGACAGTACAATGTTCAAAGTTGAATTAAACTGTAGGACAATAACTACCAAGTGTGTTTGGAAGGTGTTAGTTTGAATTGTGAATGTCTTTTGGTTAAGAAAAAAAACTCGAGCTAATTTTTTAAGAACAGAGGTCGAAACGAAATGGGGAAGGGCTTTTCTAAAGAGATGAAGTAAGCAGAGAGGAATGCGCATGTGGGCACAGATAACACGTGTAAAATGCACTTTTATTCCCCTATTTGACTTACACTCCAACTCCAAATTTGTAATTGAGCTTGTGTACACAAGGGGAAAAGGATTGTGTTCCTTTTCCTTTTTCGCCGGCACTTGTTCTGTTTGTGGCTCCTTACTTGTCGAGTGTCCTGTGTTCTTTTGATAGAGAACCTACATGAAATAGTTTGAGAAAATTTTATGAAAAGGCTGGCTGCATATGAGGTGATTCATTCCTTGGCAAGATTTGTGTTTCAATTTTCTTGAAAGAATTTTAAATGGAAGGATTGGATTAAAGTTTATTCACTGAAAGGATTTTTGATATGATATTGTGCGACATGAAGTGCACGAAGTAAGTAGCTCAGCACGCCATCATAGATGATAAGATGACTGCTGAGAGTTGTAATATCAGTTTACTGGTTTACGACAAGGATGATATATGTATATAGTCAGAGTGATCATCAAAATATCAAATACTCACGTTATATTTTACTTGATATAAAATTTCGAAATTATCATAATATGGCTTCCTCCACATCACTCGCTCTCACTGCAGGCTCGCATCCTTTAAAAAACAACGGAATTCCTTAATACCTACTTGTCACTTCCAATTAGGGTTCCTCGTTTCGTTTCACAGAAAATGGAAAGGTTGGGGATGAGTGAGGAGGAGATGGGTGTGATGAAGATGATGTATGACATGTTCCATTTTAAAACGGAGACAGATGAATTGCGCTAGAGTGAAGTAAAGCTTCATGGGAATTATGGTAATGGCTAAACCAAACAACTTTTTCTCTTTGTGGATGAATTTCCTTGAAACGAAAAAAAAAATCAGTCGTGGCTTGTTCTACAATGAAGAGAACTTCTTTGTGAAGCCCTTTAAAAGGATGAAAGTCTTCACATTTGAGTGAAATACCGGGTTTTATAGATATTACATCTCCTTATTATTCGTTTTTAATCACGAAATTATACTTGTGATTATCATAATTGAGAAGTTCCTTTTAATTTTGATTGTAATAGATATTAATGAGTGTGGGTGTTGATGGAATTCTTAGAATTCATCAGAAGGAAGAGAACTTTTAAGGGAGAAGGTGTAGTTAAAGATTGTATATTCCCGTCTTTGTAACAAATATACATAAATATTCGAAGTTGAGCAAAATCGTAGATTTTACGACTTCGACTGTTATGAAAACCAATCAGCCTTAAAGCTTTCATCAATATTTATTTATTACCTTCATGTTCATCATCAAGCTTATCATTTTTATGGTATTTGTAAAGATAACATTCCTAACCAGCCAGATCACCATAAACTTAAACACACATGCAATGGGATCACTGGGATCGTAACAGTACCGGTTGTCA
Source organism: Lepidocyrtus paradoxus (assembly GCA_034696885.1). Classification (NCBI taxonomy): domain Eukaryota; kingdom Metazoa; phylum Arthropoda; class Collembola; order Entomobryomorpha; family Entomobryidae; genus Lepidocyrtus; species Lepidocyrtus paradoxus. The sequence continues at coordinate 16,493 of JAQGAH010001122.1, read as the reverse complement.
TTTCCCAACAACTTAAAGTTAGCCAACAATAAATAACCGCGTTATGTTGATCCAGGTGTCCAAGACTAAGCATCCCTTTAAAAGGTCATGAAAAATATATAATTTCAAATCACCTCGCATACAGGGAAACCCCATAAAACATGTGTGTTCCCAAGTCCGACTCAGCATTAGGGAGATTTTCTTCTTCTAATTTATTCTTCCGTCTTGTCGACGAAACATATATTTCATAACGTAATGGGGAAAAATCAAGCCGTGTTGCATTGTCGTCATCTTTCTCTCTCGAAAATTATACCTATGATGCCTAAATAAGGTAAATTAGACAGTGTAATGAATGAGCTCGAACATGCCGGCCGTCAAGCTACTCTCCGAGTAAGCCCATTATGCATGCACGTTTGCGTTTTAAAGTAAAAAAAATCATATTTCAAACATAGCCAGCTTATTAGCCAAAGAAGCCTTTTAAGTGTGAATCCTTTACTGTAATTACATAAATAATATGAGGCACCTTAAGAGTACTGTGGAAGGAGGATGACTAACGTGACTTTAGTTTTTATCCCTAAAACACTTCATAAATAACTCGATGACTTTGTCATTAATTTATTCACGCTGCTATTAATACTGATAGCGCAGCGTCTCTCGAGCTCGTGGCAAAATACTAGTTTTCATTACAAATGGCCAAATGCTTCCACATCTAATCAATGTCATTGGATCAGTGGCAAAGTGACAAGAAATAAAGACACACAGATGTCGAGATGTCCCTCCACCAAAGGCATTATAGTGACAGATGGCACATGATAAGAATTTTGTAGATGCAAACTCCTACTTGAATTTAGATGCTTTTACTATTTTGCCGAAAAATGGTGTATATAACACGTCAAACTCTCATCTTGGACTTGGAGTAATAATTTTTAATACCTGAGTAGATTATAACCTATAATGAGTAGTTTTTACGATATGACCATTAACCCTAAAATGCTACTGACATTTTTTCTTAATTAATGTGTTAACTCATGTGTTCTGTTTCTTGACTTACAGTTCTGGGAAATCATTTCCGATGAGCATGGAATTGACCCTACTGGATCTTATAATGGGCAATCTGAGCTGCAATTAGAGAGGATTAATGTCTACTACAATGACACAAACGGTAAGGTTTCCCCCCTTCTTGCCCACATGCAATTATACTACATTTAACTAAAATTCATTTACAATGGTACTACTGATGAATGGACACAAGTGGAATTTCAAGTCCTTTTCAATCACATTATTATGAAATCCCCATGTTCTCTGGTCCTCATAAACATTCATGCGAACAGTCTTACACGTTTGGGGGCCAACATTTTAAGCACAGTTCAATACTGCTAGCTCCATATAAATGATCACTTATGACTTGATGGATTCTTATTTTGGCTAAAAGTTAATTGAAATTTTCTGCACGTACAGATAGCCAATTTCATTATTGGGAATCATTTGACGTTTTGGCAGGCATTAAGCCCCTCTTTGAGAGGGACCGATGATGATGATCGTGATGATACACGAAAGTTAAAGTCAGGTTTTATTATCATGTAGTTGAAGACTAGTTATTTCTCCTTGAAGAATGAAACTTAATCTTTATAGGATGAAAATGGATATTGTGTGGAAAAATCAATATGATTCATTCGCAGATTATAATTTCCTTTCGTGTATTATATCAGAGTGCAAATCTGCTCATTGAATATTAAGTACCTAATTTCCCACTAAGCTGATTACTGAAGATGTACAGGCCACAGGGTCAAATACACTTCTGTACGGTTCTGATTCTTTTCTGAATTTTATGCATAATTGCATTTAAAGCATATATACAGCATACTATACTAGCACTGCCGTTATAATTAACTTCCCGAACATTACATAGTTATTAGTCCGAATTAAATTTCAATTTACCCTTTTCTAATAAATCAAAAAATTTGTTGAAAGCAGCGCATAAACGTTCAAAGATCGATTTATTTAGTACATAGATATAAAATTATAAAATATTCAGTAAGATTCAGCGTAACCTTTTTTTGCAAATTCTCTTACATTTTAAATATGTATTTTTATCTTTAAATCACCGGCCGCTTCTTGTAGAAATGAAAAAACTTGCTAATAATGTTTTTCAGACAGATGATTGTACAGTATCCTATTTGAGGTCAATATACCTCGATTCATTCATCAAACAGCGTGACTTATAAAGAGGCCATATATCTTTTCTATTAAAAAATGTTGAGCTTAGTGAGATGGAAGAATTTACTTTCATGTAGTGGAACAGTATACTTTACAACTGCAAAGGTATTCACTCATCATCAGTACTTCGGAAGAGTATGAGTGGGATTTTTGCATGTTCAGATGTTTCAAAATGAATTCCTCCTTGCTACTGCTACTATTTTTAACAATGAAATTTTCTTTCATATGGATACAGTATCTGTGCTACCTACTTGTAGCTGAACTGATGAAAAGATGATCATAAGATGAGTTGGAGTTGGTACTGTTGGGAGAAAGAATGCATTCATGCTACTTTTGCTGCTAACTTTTAATCAATAATGCATTTTGAAGGAACTGTTATCAATTTTTTATTTAAACCGTTATAAAATATGGTTGAAAGGTAAAAATAAAGTCTTCTTTTTTATACGTGCATCAATTCAGTAAGAGTTATTATAGTAGTTGGAATATCGTTGTGCTGTAACTTTTGCAAGATTTACTTTCGCAGCTTAGGCATGTATGCAGGGATTTTAGGAAGATAACTGATGACACAAGAACGTCTCTAAATTTCATACATTCTTTAAATGAGGATTATTGCATTGGTCTCCTTTGTTTAGTTTCTGGACGTCATTTTCTTCACATTTGAGACTCGTAAAGGAATCAATATATTAGCTGTATATAAGTAATTTTTGTGCAAATGACGGATTTTGGGAATTTAAAATGCTACACAATAAATAAAGCGAACAATCCATAGATTGTACATGGTGCATGTGAATGAATGGGATTTAAGTTAATGGAAAGATTATGCTGATGATGATGAGCAGAACACATCTGTGTTTTGATACTATGGATTATAAGCAAAATAATATATTTACGGTGTCTAAAATCCTCGCTGAATTGTACAATAATTAAATTACGGAAAAAACTGAAGGAATGCTAATTTACTGAATCATTTAAACCAAAGCACTTCAAACCTCAGCATATAGGAAGCCTTGGACAGATTTTATGCAAATCCGGTATGACCCCCAAGAAAAAATCCAGAATAAGCCATAATTCACCATACACACACCTCATCTTCTTCGAGTTTATAAACAACAAAGCGCACAACTTGCATACAGTACATCATTGCGAAAGTGAATTTGTACGCTATTCACTCATCTTATGTTCCCCACTTATGGATAACGCATAGGCATAAAGAGACAAGATACCTAAACGTAAAAAACTTGCATAGTCAAATCAGACTGTTTGGAAGAAGCTCTCCTTAAATAATTTTTCCCCACGAGTTAGACCATTGTTGTAAGCATGTAATGCAGACTGATCTTGCTATACACATTCGTCCGTCCATCCGGTCGATGATCTTTTCAGGATAAAAACCGAAGCTGATGATGATGAGACTGAAGAAAAGGCAATATTATGGTTAGTTTTTTATTTCTTAGCAGACATTCACTCCCTCATAAACGAGTATATGCGGTGCACGTACGTTTGCAATACCTGAGGCTGCTAAGCATTCAATAATCAGCAGTCAAGTTTATGTATGTATCGTAACCAATTCTCCCTGTTAGTCTGTATGGTACCGTGTTGAATATCTTTGTATGGCAGGGCAGCATCCTGATGTCTGAACAGTTTGAAATTTTTTTCACTAGAGATGAGATCCATGCGCGTTTACACTTCCCTATTGCAATTCGAATTGTTAAAAAACAGCAGCTCACCCCCACTGGTACTGGCCCTGTTTTTTTACTCTACTCATTAAATGTACTTTCGTAGTAATATTCCACTCCACTCAGATCAGCGCAGTTACTACTCATTTTGAAAATGCATAAAATGATAAAATGCTCTGTAGATGGTGATCGATCATTGCCATTTGCATCTTTTCATTCTTTTCATCATCTCCTTTTTAAAAAATCCTCGCTGAAGATCTACCTTTTACTTTTTAGCAACACAACTCAATTATGCAGCTCGAGGGGAAAAAATTCGATTTCGCCAAATTCAAGGCCAGGCTGATCCCTAGGATCAGGTAGGCTTGAGGCTTAATCTAAATATACCTAGTTGAAGAAGTGATGATTTACTTCGGCAAAGACAAGATGGGAAGATGTTCTTTGCATTTTAGCTACTTTTCGCCAACTACAACCATCCTAAATGTAATGAACCTACACAAGATGAAAAAGTTCTGAAATTGAAGCTCCTTCAACGCCAACTTTTTTTCTCCGAAATAAATGGGCTTTTTAAAGGATATCTGTTTTAATGATGCAATTACAAACTCCTCGTGTTTGGCCATGATGATTGTAATTATCATAGAGCAGATGGAGAGAGAAGGTTTTTGATGGAAGGAAAAATTAAAATTCAACCTTGGCTTTTCGTTATTTTTTTTTCTTTTGGTTCTTTTATTGCGCTTAGTTTCCTTCGATAATGACTGGCTTCCTTGGTTTGGCTTGGGTAAAAAACGGTTTGGCTTTGCAGGCTGAATTCAGATTGCAGAATTTAGCCAAAGCCAAGCCTACCAGAATAATGAAGGGGTGCGCAGGCATAATATGCTCATATTTTTTTCGTGTAAACGGGGAAATGAGCTGCAAATTGGTCACTGTCAGTGATTCAATTAAGATTTTCCTTCAATTTTTGAAGATCCGCTTGGAATCAAAATTGAAATGCGCTCGTACACCTGTACATTGAGTTGAAGGGAAGGATACATTTTAGAAGCATTTTGTTGGAGGTGGGAGGGAAGAAGCCGTATAAACTCCTTTCTATTTGCTTTGCGTTAGCTCTTATCTTTAAAAAGTAAAAGTTGGTTGGGTTGACTTACAATAAAAAGTTAAAATACCCATCCATTTTGCTTTGCGGAAGGACTCTGATATCAATATGAGAGGATGCATTTTGGTTTTGGACGATATAAATTTATATATTGTTGCGTGCGTGCGTGTGAGTGCATGCATGCGTGCATTTCAGCCGATAGTGATCAATTTTGAGCATTTATTTCCTGTCCTCTCCTGCTGTTGTGCCCTTTTGTGGTAAAAATTAAACTGAAGGCTGTTACAATATTGATGAGTTTGCCATCCACTCTAACTTTCCCCATTCCACACTGTTTTGGTCTGAGACCAAAGTATACATGAGCTTGAGTTGGGTATGCGTTTGATTAGAAGGTTTGTCAATCCGCTTGTTATCAAAATGTCAATCGTATAAAAATGGTCGAGGAGGGCATAGTAAACCGAATGCTTTTATAGGATTGCATGTATTTAAGTGTGCGATTTGGAAAGTTGAATTCAATATTGTAGAGTCCATACTGGGAAAGGAGGACAGGGACAAAATGTCTTTGACTTCCCCAAAAGCATTGGGAAGCAAATACTGAGCAATCTATTATGTCACATGTAGCATGACTTCTATCAATAAAAAAAGAAGTCCATATGAAAGGTGGGAAAGGTTTTTTCGTGTATTCAAAATTTAGATCCAATATTTCCAATTAAATCCCCTTTTACCGAATCGGTTCCAATCAATTTAAATTGTATTGCCTAGCGCTTGCTTAATGTTATCCGCCTCCAACATGTTACGTGCGTTTGTGCGTTGCGTGTTCCCGGTTAAGTAAAACTGGAAGAGATATTTATTTGCTACAGCCATCATGGAAAGTTATTTAGGTACTTCTGGGGTGCATGGGGGTTGAGGAATCGAATTGACTATATGATTATATTTCTTCCATCTGACCTTACATAGTATATTAATCGGAGAAAAAGGTACGGAATACCGGAAATGCAGTTTTTCTGTTAATAAATATACGTCATTGTAAATAGAAAGATTGCGTGTGTAGGTCGTAAGCTGGCTGAAATGTTTAATGTTGCTTTTATAGTAAAAAGTTGAAGGATTTATAGGCATATCTTGCTAAATCAAAGGATTCCATTTTAATTTAAACATCAGAAATAAGAAATTTTTGCCTTTAACAATCGTTTCATTGAAGTACAAACTGCATTGGGGAAATTTGCGACGTTAAAAGAAGAAAAACAATATGATGGATTTGATGAAAAGGTGTGAACTTTGCAAGATATAATTTTCAAAATCGTAATAGTAGTACTTATTTAATAGGTAGTTGAGTTAGTAATAAATGCAATCAGCCACTGCATTCTTCTATACCGTGCAATACGCGATTAATGCACTGCTAAATTTGCATCCAACCATCATCAGCAATAACTTGTAGCCCCTTTATTGCATCTTTGCAAATACAGACTGCATTTGCTACAGTCTGAATGCTGCAAATGTGAAAGTCCCTGATATCGAGGTTAAGTTCCCTCGAGCGGTTTTATCTCTAGTTTTGTTGAAATCAATATTCATCTATTTTATCGAGCTGGCAGCTCATTTCAGCTTTATTAAACTTTGGCTTATATCATCAATCACCCGTTTCAGCAATAATTCGTGAAAAAACTGTAAACTTTCTGTCTGTAGCTCTTGCATGTTTAACAATCCAATTCAATATTCCCTCCGATACTTATCTCTACATTTTAATACAATTTTCCAATTAAACTATTGCTGTTTCGATAGCCCCTTTAGATATGGTAGCTTATCCTTAGATAATGAAACCTTGTAGATTTGAGCATAATTTTCAATTTCATAGCTACCATCTGCTAACTACTTGCATATCCCCTACTGCAGTTTTTTGTACCAGATTCACATTTGGATGTTCACATTCAATGAATCCTTTTTTATGATTATGATTGATAGAAAAGGCCTCTGAATTCAGTGCAGATTATAAATCTACATCTGCAGCTATTTGCCTCAGTTATTCATGAAACTGAAAGGAGCTCTCATACTTGGCTGAGCAAAGTGGATAGCACTTCCAAATAAGGGGAATCAAGGAGAAAACAACACGCAACGTGAAGTGACACTCCATCATAACAATCTCAGAAATTGCTTAATAATCATCTCCAATTCCACAACGATTCCTCCACTGCTAGTTATGGCTTATGTATGCAGTGCATAAATTATAAATAAGTAAGATCTCCAATCAGCATCAACAATGAAGATATGACAATTTGATGATAAGGATGGTGATGATGACAGTGATTAAGAAATGGTTGGATTGTAAACACATTTTACATTCTCCGATGGGATCTCCCTCACTCGAATAATAAGAAAAAGTGCAGAATTGTTATGGCTGGGGAGCGTGCATTGGACGTACCTGAATTTTTTTTATTGTATCATTGCATTGTTGTTTGTTGTCATTATTTCATCCCTAAGCAGAGAGGACGTAACGCTTACTTGCATTATTCCTTTTTTGGAGAATCTAATTTTTCTTACCACTTGAGGTTGATCCCTCCTCCTTGACGGGGATAATTATTTACAAATAACAATGAGTTTAAAAAATAATTATCATTAGATTGTTGTTGCTACAATCATGCTCCTTGAATGAAGAGGGTGAGAAGAGGGATTTTATAAGAGATGCTTTTTTCTCATAAGTAGATTAGTATTGTGACATTGTATGGGGGGATGTACCTATTTGACCTGCATTTTACTGGCCATAAGTCCTTGTCGTTTTGATTGGATAATGATAATGGCCAGATTTTGAGTTATTTGCTTTTCCTTAGCTATTGCTACTGGCTGGTTGCACAGTGTAAATTAGTCATTTATCGGAATCCAAACGTGAATATGGTAGGTAATTGAAGATGACTAAATAAGGTGACACTTTTGTTGGCCATATTGCCTTACTTTCCACCGGCATTGAGAATGTTGAACATGTAACTTGCGAAAACAGTTAATTTGTGATTGCACTGAGGACAAGCACATGCTAGTGACGAAGTAAAGTAACGAAAGCTACCATGTCTTTGTACAATGTATGAAGCTATTCATACCGGCCACCTTATCTTCGATTTTGACAGTTTAGATATGCAATAGCCAATTCAAAAAGAAAATTGAATTCTCTATCAAAGTTCCAAATCAGAGTTTGAGCTGAATGCTAAATCGATTGCAATTTTACCATGTAGATACGTACCATGTAGCCATATGAAGCATATGCATGTTTGCACGTACAAGGTAAGGAATTTATATGCATGTTCCTGATCAATATCTAATTGCCTTTTATATTCATCGATGAGCATGTACAATGTACATATGTGAATGCAGAAAAGAAATGGGAAACGGCGAAATGAGATCAAAAGATCAATCATGACGAGGATGACGATTAACAAGATCATGCATGGCACGAACTGGGCACTTTGGGACCGGTTCGGTTTCGAGAAAGAAAGCGTTATGCTTGACAACTCAAACATTTGAAGAAGGACAATTTTCTATTGTTTTAAAAATGGCAACACGTGTTCATGTTCCATCCATATTTACCTTTAATTTTTTTGCTGTCCAATCAAAAGTGTAATGACGACACGAAGTCTTTCAAAGGTTAACGAATGTCCACGCTCTCCGTTGAAATTTCGACACGCCTGCTCCATAATGATGTGTATGATTACGGGAGATGCATGATCCATGATAAATAATTGCATTGTTTGGAAAATTGTCCTGCTAATTATAATTCAAGTGAAAAGGGTGAAAACTGTAACTTCATTCAGCTACAGTATAAAAGGGACATTAGGTAAATCTATTCAACAAGGTGGTTTGCACTAGTTTGCAGATGTAATTATCCACCGCCACTATTGCCATCACACATTGAGATGTCATTTTCATACAATGAGTCAGGCAGCCTGACTCAGGCTGCACACAAACAAACCTCAAAAACATGTAATTTTCTGGGAGAGAATTATCTTGCTTAATGGTAATGGTTATTATATGTTGTTATTTGCCAAGACGAAGAACCCTGACGCATCACTTTCTGCAGAAGTCATAATGAGATCATTCACTAATCATTCTGTAAGGTTCTTGAGTATATGCAGTTTACTTAAAATGTGTCATCATCATGTAAATTTTGTTTACAACTACTCCATTCTTTCCATGAATCAGCGTGGGCGTCACCTGTGCAAACAACACTAATGGTTTACTATTATGCTGTGTTGCGTTCACTATCTATTATGAAAAAATACATAATAAGATGAGGTAATGGAATCACAATTGACTTGTTATCACAATTGTTTGTATATGCGACCGGTTTCGACCGATATTCTATTCCTACTTTACATGTGCTGTACCCATTTTCCAACAATCGATCCAAAATCTTTGAAATAGACATAAGGAAGCATCCATTTAATAAAAACTATTATAATTTGATTGATTTTTTTCTTTTTAAACGGTGCAACATAACATGGCTAACAAATAATAAATTGCCTTTAAATCGTAAAAAAAACTTTTTTATCTCCCATGTAGAGAGGATGTAACAATATTCAGCAGTGTATTTTTTACTGTCATCAGTAATTGCATTGCAATTAGGTATTTCATTAAAAAACCTGAAGAATATTTATATGATTAATGAGCCAAGTGCCGAATATTGGCCTAGTTCCTCCCATATGCAATTTTTCATGACTTGTCAGTCATTCTTCTCTCAAAGAGAGAAGAAAAAAACGATAAAAGAAGACAAAAGGTACGGTCAAAAAATTCTGACCATATCAGTAAAATACACTGTGTAGGTGGATGGCTGTGGCTATTCGAAATAAAAAAGGTACTATGTTTGGGGTCACAGATCAGGCTACGCTTCGTCAGCACAATAGCATACCCATGTGGGGTCTATTAGCCCTAATACTTGAGAACCATCTTAAAGGGGAAAAACTGTCTGATCATAATGAAATCAGAACATGCAATGAACACATTTTTTATATTACATGGCTGTGGACATTTATCATTATTTTTTAAGTCATGCATGAGCATAAACATTTATATTTTTGATATAATGCTTGGAAAAAGTATTTTTCATTGTTTCCATCATTCCATCCACAAGGTATAAATGAGTAGACTCATATAATATGTGGTCCGTCGTGGTTTTTTTCATGGCGCGGCTGAGAAGAGTGCAGGCGTATTTACACCTTCCGCCCATAATTCATTTTACCACACAGTATAAAAAAAAGATGTAAAATTATTTGAGGAAGACCAAAAGAAAATATATTTTTTAAAGTGAGGATGATTTCATACTTATTGAATGTGAGGAAAGATTTTGAAATTCCATTTGAGGAAGAAACATTTGTCACTGTACCATTGTAAATGAACAAAGATGGATGTATGCATCTGGCTATAATTGTTTTCAAGTCTGCATATTGCTAATATATATAATCGAGCGTGATTAGTCTAATGAGTTTCTGTATTCTGTAGAAGGCAAGTACGTGCCAAGAGCCATTCTCCTGGATCTTGAGCCCGGAACCATGGACTCTGTCCGGTCAGGTGTTTACGGAAAGCTCTTCCGTCCCGACAACTTTGTTTTCGGACAAAGCGGAGCTGGAAACAACTGGGCCAAGGGGCATTACACGGAAGGAGCTGAATTGGTGGATACCGTCTTGGACGTTGTCCGCAAGGAAGCCGAGGGATGTGACTGTCTTCAAGGATTCCAATTGACTCATTCCTTGGGAGGCGGTACCGGTTCCGGAATGGGAACCCTCCTCATCTCCAAGATCCGTGAAGAATACCCAGACAGAATCATGAACACATACTCCGTCATGCCCTCCCCAAAAGTGTCTGACACCGTTGTGGAGCCATACAATGCCACCCTGTCTGTTCACCAACTTGTAGAAAATACCGATGAGACCTACTGTATTGACAATGAAGCCTTATATGATATCTGCTTCCGTACCCTGAAGCTCGCCAACCCCACCTATGGTGACTTGAACCATTTGGTCTCTCTCACAATGTCTGGTGTCACAACTTGCCTCCGATTCCCAGGTCAGCTGAACGCTGATTTGAGGAAATTGGCTGTGAACATGGTACCATTCCCCCGTCTCCATTTCTTCATGCCTGGTTTTGCTCCACTCACCTCCAGAGGAAGCCAGCAGTACAGAGCCCTCACAGTTCCAGAACTCACTCAACAAATGTTCGATGCCAAGAACATGATGGCTGCATGCGATCCCAGACATGGAAGATACTTGACCGTAGCAGCTATCTTCAGAGGTCGTATGTCCATGAAGGAGGTGGATGAGCAGATGTTGAACATCCAGAACAAGAACTCCAGCTACTTCGTAGAATGGATTCCAAACAATGTCAAGACCGCTGTGTGTGACATTCCTCCCAGAGGTCTGAAGATGTCCGCCACCTTCATTGGAAACAGCACAGCCATCCAAGAGCTGTTCAAGCGTATCTCTGAACAATTCACTGCTATGTTCCGTCGTAAGGCTTTCTTGCATTGGTACACTGGAGAGGGCATGGACGAGATGGAGTTCACTGAAGCCGAATCCAACATGAACGATTTGGTCTCTGAATACCAACAATACCAAGAGGCCACTGCCGATGAGGAGGGAGAGTTCGAAGATGAGCAGGAGCAGGATGTCGAATAGGATATGGGAAAAATGGATGGAGCAAATAACAGCCGCCTTGACAAAGCCTCCTGCAAGTCTCCTCCTGCCTTATTGTTCTCTTCGTTGGGACCAATATTTACAGCTAACCATAATAATATTAAGTATATCAACCAGAAACTTCAGACAGTCCCTCTAACCATGCCGCCCGGTCATTATAACAATCAGTTTACGCGTGATAAGTAAAAAAATTTAAAAGATTTATTTCTGTTTTCTCTATTATTAATTTAATATTAAAATCCACATCAAACGAACCATCCAAATTGTTTTCCTCTTTTTTATTCAAACATTATTTCTTTGTATTATGTATTTTCTTTCTCTTTCGATAATTATATTATTCATTCCAAAGAAGACCACACACCCGGCTTCATTTTTTGTGTATATCAAATAAATGATAATAATACATAACAATAAAATGTGCTTTTTATAAAAATTTTTGGTATTTTTGAAATTAATTTATGGCATTTTCATGCAGTCTCAATCACTCATTCATTAAAAAACTGCGGTAGTACAGTCTGTATATATGACATATTAATGGAAAATTTTCGGCCTAAAAAGAAATACATAACTTTTTACGAACTTCCATTTCACACCAAAATCAGTCATTTTCACTTGTTAGTTAATACACTTCTTACAACGCAAAGAAAAAATTTGTATCTGTGGATAAGTCAATAGTTAAAGCTTATTTATTCTAATAAAAAACGCTGAACAATATCATTAAACTGTTCCGGGTATCTTAGATGAGGATTGTGTCTCGCATTTTCCCACAGGAATAGCCTACTCAAAATAAAATTGGAATTAATTAATACCGACTAATTGTAACTTTTAAAGGGGCAGCGGTAAAGTAAACGTTATTACTTCTGATCGCGTAAATTACCTTGAGTTAGGAATATGATCGTGAAGCTTCTCTGCCTGCCGAACTTTCACCAACCCATCCTTTGTTCCATGGATAATTAACGTGGGAGCGGATATTTTATGCAACTCTTTGGAACAGAGTTCCCCTTTGCGAGCTGTATGAATCCGTTGGAACAGCTCCATCCACATTTGAAAGTGGATTCTGAAAAATTCCTCGCCATATTCTTCTACTAAAACGTCTTTCATCTTGCCTTCACATCTGTCTGTATTTGAAAACCCTGGAATTGGAATTGCATCTTTAATTTAGCTACTTTTTTATGATACGCATATGCATCCCACAAGTATTTTTTTACATTCAAAAATGTCAGCATCTTCTTGGTGGACATAGGAGAAGGCTCCCCAAACAACAAGTTTATTAATTAGGTGGGGATATCTTATTGCGAAGAGTAGAGCGCTGCAGCCACCCCCACTCCAACCCATCAGAGAATATTTTTTATAGCCTAATTTCTGGGAAAAAATTCAATAAAATAATTACCGGAATCTATAAATGATTTAATTGGCCCAATTTTTGTGGATAATTTACTTGCATGAACTTTGCCAGGTAATCTGCATCTTCTGAGAGAGAGTCATCCGTAAAGACACGTGCTGGGGGTCTTGACAGCCCATATCCAGGTTGGTCCCAGCTTATAAACGTAAATTTTTCCCGGTTGAAGCCAAGGATTTGATTTTGAACTTGTATCCTGAAGGACCCTTCAATTACAATATATGAAATACTTACGAGGATGTATGTATGATCAGTTGTCCGAGGTCAATCCAAAAGATATTTATGCAAAATTTATATGATGTGTGTGCAAATATCTTACCCAATATTCCCGGAAAGCAAAACACGACATGAGGACCATTTCCAACTTTAACGTAATTTATGAAATAAGGCCCTACTTCTAAACGCTCATTTTGTCTGTGCTCAAGTCTAGCCAATGTTGTAACCCTTCTCAATATATTCCCGGTAGCTGGGATCTCTTTGTTCAATGAAACAATAGGGGCTGTGGGGAGAATTGAGAATCTTATCTTGGGAAACAATAAGCTCATTTTGAATGTCATGGCCAAGTTTCAGTTTCAAAAAGAAAAATAAATTCCTTAAATGTGAATCAATAAAAAAAGTGTTACACAAATTCACTTTTCCGAGCAAGTCTGATAATTTTCGAACGTAAAGATAACACATCAACCACTGTAAATGTATTGATGGGATAAGATGAGTGAGTCATAAATAAGTATGTCAAATGACAATGGTTTGCCAAAATCGTGTTCGCAGAAAAATGGCACTAGAGATTATGTAAATTGTTGGCCGATTGCAAGTTGAATTCAATCCTTTCTTTTTAGCCAGAGCTATGGAATTTTTAAAACAGGCAATCTAAATAATGTATTTTACTCCATTCCACTGGAACTACAATGCAACCTTTTCTGGATTCTCTGTAAGTCTGTATCTTAGTTTGTTTACATCCATATGTACAGACAGATTGACATGGAATAACTAATCATGGAAAAGTTATGTAACAACTAGGCTATAGGTTAGATTACCCATTACCCACCTATGTATTGAAATGCATATAAAAGTGGTTCCTTCTCGTTAGAAATAAGCACAGTTTGCCATTTCGTATACTAACATATAAAACTGCTTCCAATATTATCCAATCTTCTATGAAGTATAGTCTCCTAAATGGGTGTTCTTGGTGTATGTATGCGTGCAGCAGAGCATTCTTTTTTTCTTCCGTGTAATTATGTCAATTATAATTCCACTCCGCATTCTATTATACCTCCACAGTCGCTCTTACTGCTGATATGAAGCTCTCTCACTTTTTTATTAGATTAGCAATGTTTCTTCTCAGATATTCTATTACGTGAAAAGATATAGTTGCATGTGGAATGAATAAATAGCACATGTTCTATGGGAAAACTTCAGAAATAATGCAATTCAGAATGTCGATTTGCAAATATGAACTACGGCTGCAAGTGCAGTCCACTTGAAACTATGAAGCAGGAACAAATTGGTCGATTTTTTAATGATTGGAAGATGCTACAATATTACCAACTTAAACTTTGATTTATTCTTACATAAGGAGTTTAAGACAAACTTGGTACAAAAACCAAAAATATAATTCTTTTATGATATGATTTATGATAATAGCTAGCTATTATGTTCCTAAATGTAGTACAGTAGAAATGCGTAAAGTATACATTCAACCGATTAGGCTTCTGGATTGACTTTGGATTCTAAATATTAGATTAAATTCACAGCACCATAAATGCATTAGACGTATTTCACTTTTCATATTTTCAAAACTATAGTGCGACATTCAGCTAATCTTTTCCTAGAAATTCTGCGACTTCCTTGACGAACGTGTCTGCATATTTCAGGTGCAAATTATGTTTTCCCTCAGCGCTGGTGGTGAGCCTAATCAAGAAAAAAAGTCGGAATTAATATTTTTTAATGTTTTGAATAAAATATTTTACTTAATCGAATAGATGCTTATATTCAATTTACGTGGAGTTTTTTATATGTTTCTTGAAATATTCCGCATGTTCATACGGGACCATTGCATCCTTCATCCCATGAAGGATAAGTGTTGGACATTTAATCTTTGGCAGTTCTTTGGTGAAAATGTCGCCACCATTCTTATATATCTCTCGGTACATATCAGTCCATGCAGTCCAACTTTTTCGAAAGTATTCCTCCCCATACATTTTTATCATCGGGGCTTTCATTCGCTCCGACCAGTTGTCGATATTTACAACTTCTGAACACCAAATCAGAATTTACAGCATTAAGCATTATTAATTTATTATACAAATTCATAAATTGATTCAACCTTATCAATCAGTTGACTCACGATTATAGAGGTTCATGTCCTCCTCAGTGATGTAAGAATTTCCGCCCCAGATAACCATCTTTTTTACAGAAGTAGGAAACTTTGATGCCACGATACAAGCAGTATTGGCTCCGTCACTCCATCCAAGCATGGAATAAGTTGGAAATCCTAAGGCCTGCAAATATAGTATTTGTTATACAATTCTACGGGGCATTCTGATCCATCTTTACATGGAATCTATCAGCTTCATCTACCTTCATGAGATCATTAGCAATTATGGCGTCCCGGTGAAAGAAATCTGCACCTCCAGAAAAGTCGCGGTTAGGAGGTCGACTCTTTCCATAACCTAAAAAGTTATTAATAAAATGATAGGTGGGGGAAAATCATTTCTGGCCAATCTTTTTATGCTTATTTAAAAATATTCCAATATGATTTCATACCTGGTGGATCCCATGCAACTACCGTAAAATCCTCTTTTGGAAATTTCGATAGAAGAGGACCAAAGTCGGATTCAATGAAACCTTTAAAGCATCAACAATTTTCACTGCTAATCCAATTATTTCGGATTTCATAATCATACATCATATCTATTCATTAGAAGTATAGATTGTTTTTCGTTTTTAGAAAATGACTTTTTTCTTGATCTAACCTACCTAATGCACCTGGAAGACAAAGGATTCGGTGATCACCACCCCCAATTTCCTCAATGTTTATAGACATGCCAGAAACTTCTACTTTCACTTGAGCCATCCTCTTGAAAGAACTTCCGGTGTGGATTGATTGTGCCTGGTGATGTTTAAAGAAAATTGACTTTTGGCAGCAACTGTAACTTCTCAAAAGTTTTCCAACTGAAAACCCCAAATTTGCCATTGTTAAAAAGCTCGCTTTCCTTGCTTCCTGTCAGGATGTTATGTTATACGGACGCTCGCCACGATGAAGTGAAAGTACAAACTTTTGTTGTCATAAAACTCTTTCTCTGCACTTCTCCGAGTACATTTCTACTTCACAAATTCATTTTCACATTCAGCTGAATTGTTTGACAATATATTGCATGAATACCGGTGAAAGTTTGAGTATTTTGGGGTATCATGACTGACGAATCTGAATGCAATGATAGTAATGTACCAGAAAGTCAAATGTCATAGTCAATGCA